>JADRCD010207413.1:0-22165 GCA_019843815.1 Montemys delectorum
TTTTTCTCTCCACAAGATGAGCTAATAATTTTAGAAGGAGAATTTAAAAACATCATTCCATCATATTTTTATTGATCTTACTTATAATTTGTATGCCGGGCCTTTTTTTTTATGGTGCCTATTACTCCCACGCCTTTCTGAAGAGCGGAACAAACTTATAAGAGCGAGTCAGCAGTGTTACAGAAACCAGTGTGAAAGTGAATTTAGGACAAGAACTAACTGGATGGCCCCCATAACATGGAAGACATATGGACACTCAGATACACTTCAAGGCCCACCGAGGCAATATCCTCCGATCTAATAGGTCCACTTAATTTCTGTGCACATATCCATAAGGTTCTCATTGTCTCCTAGTGCCGGGTGAGTCTCTTTACTCAGAACCATCAAATGTAAGTGTGTCCTTAAGTAAATGAAGTCACTTCGCCAAATTGCCCTCTCCAGCTGCATGGCTGGAGGAAGCAACTGCAATACACAGAGCTTGGAGAGGACGGAGCAAAGAGCATTGCCAGAGCACTGAGGGGTAAAGACAGTAGCATGCTGAGAGCATGAGGACCGGCCTCAGAGATGGTCAGGGAGACAGACACAAGGATCTCCCCATCCTTGTGTAGTATTTATAGACAAGTACCTAGAAATACTCTTTAGCCCATACACTGTCCTCTGTGAGCTGATAACACCTTCATTTGACAGGTAGGCACTAAGACTTAGCAAGCGAAATGCTTTGCTTAGAGTATTCTAATAAAGTGGTAAAGCTAGACGGCTCAGTTAGGTTCTATTCAAACTCGTCTAGCCTTAAAAGCATGCCATTTTGACCAATTCTATGCAGTGATTTGGCTCTGGTGATGGTTCTTGCTTTAATCCATCCACATTCTGTTCTCTATCATCAAAGACATGACAAGTCACCCAAATTGGGATGAGGTGTGTCCATCAGTGACTGTCCACAGAGAAAGCTAACTCTTGACCTTGGGCTCTATGGTGCTGACTTCTAACTGCTTGTTAATTAACTATGGACTAATCAGACTCAGAGCCCTTTAAGCCACAGGTCTGCATGAGCCCTTTAGCAATGCACAGTTAATGTGCACGGGTTTGAACGTGCCCAGCTTAGAGCCGCAAAGATGCAGCTTCTCTGAATTATAAGCCACAGCCACATACATACGGGATCTTTTTCTCTCCCCTTTCGTTTCTCGTCTGTCCATTTCAAAGTTATCAGTTTACAGAGGATGAGAGGAGCAATGACTAAAACACCATCCATAATTTTTTTAATAGTAATAAAGCTTATACCTTGTTACATTTTTTAAGGGGGGTATGGAATTAACTCATTGTACCTAGGGATATTTAAAAGAATGTGGACTTTAAACCTCAGACAAACAACTGACTTTCCACCAGAGTTACTTAGCTCCTGGAATTATTACGACAGTCTCAATGAGAGATAATGAGTGTCCCAAGTGGGAAGCACAACCCCATGTGTGTAATTGGTATGGTCAAACCTGTATCCCTTATCTGGGGCCCTGGAATTCAACGTCACATGGAGCATGTTCTCCACAGTAGGCTCAGTATCATCCAACTGAGTAATTCAAGGTCTGGTTCTTAAAGTCAGAAGAAGAAGCGAGAACAGGGAGTTTCTGTTATTCATATAGAATGGGGTTTGGATCATTGTTCTTCTTGCCCTGTATGAACTACTCATAATTTTTCAACAGGATGGAAAATGAGAAACATAAAGGAAAGGGTAAGATGAGGAGGGAGGGATTTCCTCTGAGATAAAACAGTCTACCTCTGAGAGAAGCTATTTTAAGACACAGGATGTCTTAAAGGAGGTGAAACACTTCATCATGCAGGGAAGCTCCTTAAGTTCAGGAGGTAAACAACCCAAAAGTGTCAGGAAGTCCCTGAAACTGACAAGATTCCCTAGTTCCATCCCTCCATAAGCTTATATAAGCAATGAGGACAGCCTACTGACACTCTTGGAGTTGCAAACCAATTTAGCTGCCCAGAAGGGCAAAGAGACCACCTGAGCTGCCTGAAAGACACTCTCTAATGCGGCTGCAGTGTGTTCCAGGGTTCCAGGGTTTATGAGCTGCCACCCATGCTGTGGTTGGATTTGGTGAAACATCTGTCTTGGAGTCATTTCTACTCCTGTAAGGAACTCCTCAGCCCTATTCCTATAAGTTACCTCAGTAGAGCTCATTGGTTTACCAGGTTGGACACCAGTAGGATCCTTACTTTGGTCTGTCATAGGTTCCAAAGTGAGTAGATGTTTGTTCACGTGTACATCACATAAAAGGAAGAGGGGTAAGAGAGTACAGAAGCTACCACAAGAAGCAGGAGAAGAGAATACTGAAGCTATTCTCTCATTCCTTCTTCTTCAAGCAGTATCGCCTCACTTCATTTCCCATATTCATTCTAACTTCTTAACTCAAGACACTCAGACTACCTTCTCCCAAATCCCTCATCTTCATGACAGCCAGATGCTCAACTATAGCAATCACATGATTAGAGTTCGGACTAATCTAACTGCCTCCACTTCTCCAGAAAAGTGGAGGGCACAGATCTCACAGCTACAGAATTTCAGCAAATGCATACTTTGTGAGTTGCATTTAATTTAGAAGCTTGACTCTTTATGGAAATCACATTCTCCAAATTACAAAGCTACCAAGGGGCTGTTAATTCAGGGCACATGTTGAATTAAACCTGTGAATATTCCATCCTGAATAACATACAGGATCATCTTTGGTTCCAAGTAAATACACTTTGAAGTTCCGTCCACTCCCTTTGTTGGAGCACTGTTGTACTGGGTTGTGTGCATTTACTCATGAAGTAGACGTGTGAAAAACAGAAGCCCACACTTCAGGAAAGAAGGGATGACGCTATGTAAATAATCTGGCTCATTGGATGTTTAATATAATTATGAAAAGCAAGACAGGCATTAGACAGAGTTGAAATTATTGTTATTCTCAGTATCTCTGCTTTCATTTTCTATAAACAAAGTACAATAGAACGTATAAAATTACTATGATTATGTCTGGTAGCTAAGATGTGAGTGGGGGCTGACTGTTGCGGCATGGCATCTGCAGTCCCAGCTGCTTGGGAGACTAAGTGGAGGCTTTTGAATTTGAGGTCAGTGTGGACAATGTAGAAAGACTCCAACTCCACAAAAATAAATAAGCAAACATGGGCATGTTTCACTAAGACACAGTGACAGTTATATTGATTAGAATTTATAGATTGTTCATGAGAGAAGACTAAATCCAGAAAGGTAAAATATTTTTGTTTCAGATAATAATCCGATAAGATCTTTAAAGATATTTAAAACACCTTTAACAGAAATGACTTACAGAAAAAGCATAATGACTTCTTCAGTGTGTTTTTTGCAAAACAAAAAAAGAAAAGGTAATTTTTTTTTTTTGTTAGCAGGTGTCTTAGTCAGGGTTTGTATTCCTTGGCAGAAGAGGGTTTATCCAGCTTACACTTCCACATTGCTGTTCATCACCAAAGGAAGTTAGGACTGGAACTCACACAGGGCAGAAACTTGGAGGCAGGAGCTAATGCAGAGGCCATGGAGGGATGCTGCTTACTGGCTTGCTTAGCTTACTTTCTTATAGGACCCAGGACTATCAGCCCAGGGATGGCACCACCCACAATGAACTCTTCCACATTGATCACTAATTGAGAGAATGCCTTACAGCTGTATCTCATGGAGGCATTTCCTCAAGGGAGGGTCCTTTCTCTGTGATAACTCCAGCCTGTGTCATACTGACACACAAAACCAGCCAGTACAATGGGGAGAAAAAACTAGTAGGATTAGATTTTTAGAGAAAGAATGATGGGGATGGGGGAGCAAGAAGCTGGCAACACACAAGGACAGACACATTGTGTGGGAAATGGGTCCCAGTGGGGTGTATCCCCTTAACTGACTGAATCAAGTCCATATTTAAATGGAATCATGTTCCTAGTCTTCAGTTGCATAGAATCAAGGGAAGTCTATGCACCCTATAGTGGAACACAGCTTTCAAGCACACTTCCTATCTGTCTTTCACATGCACAGAACTACAAGCCAGCTAGACTGAATGGCCAGCAGTGTTACCTTAGTATATTTTATGGCTGTATCAATGAAACATCTACCAAATCCAAATGTGCTTGAAGTGCCCTTAAAATGGGAGACCAAAAATCCACTCAATTCTAAGTCATGGAAATTTTATACATTTTAGTTACAGAGTTAGAAGGAAAGCTATAATCTTTTTATCAATGTGAAATGGGCCAGAGTATAAGTGGACATACTATTAATAATTACTGGAAAGTAGTATTGAAAGGAAAAAATATTGAGGCTAAAGTCACTTTTCTATAATTACATACCAATGTTGATTTATAACTTTCCTTTTTAAATATTTTGACATAAAAAATTGTTAACATTCACCTCAAAATCTGTCTACAGATTAACCATAGATTTATGCAGCACAGTTCTCTGCCTTTGATTTATACAATGGCATTTTCAAAGGATAAAGGATTCGATATATAATGCACTAGCTCATCTAAGCAGTGAATATTTTATTAAGAAAGGCAACAATGGATCCTATATAGGACATTAAGTGGAATTATGTTCCCCTAGAATTACTAACACTGACTCAATTGCCAAATGT
The DNA here is from genome assembly GCA_019843815.1 of Montemys delectorum. Lineage (NCBI taxonomy): Eukaryota > Metazoa > Chordata > Mammalia > Rodentia > Muridae > Montemys > Montemys delectorum. The sequence goes on from JADRCD010207413.1 coordinate 4,632, forward strand.
CCCAAGGTTAATGGTTAAAGTGCTTCTAACATTAAAAAAAAAAAAGAATTACAAAGAATCTCAAACTAAAATAGAATAATTTGGTTTGGACAACCAGCTTTGTATCAGACCGGCCACTTTGAGTTCTGTGTTGTGAGGTCTCACTCACAAATATCTTTTCATCAGTCTTGTACATTTGGGACACAACTTAGAATCAGCAGCTAGTGACAATGAAGCCAAGCAATGAGAGTCTTTACTATGTCCTGGAGGGGAGCCCCTTATCACCAAGGCCAGATATTATTAATTTTTTATGTTTTATCTAAAAGTGTTGCAAGATTGCTGTCCTGTTTGCTAAGTCTAAGAAACACTAGAAGCCATGAAAAAAGGGATTAGAACTGGACATAGATCCTATGAGAAAAAAAAGAAACAATGGCCAGCAATAGAAGAGAAAACTGAAACCCCATTAAAAGAACAAGGATGCAGTGCTCCAGCGAGACTGCATTAAGACTCAACACAGTGCAAAAGGCAGCAGGAGAACATGTTGCTTAGTTGGTGGGGAGAACTGACATCTATTCTTAGAAAAGAAATGACTACATTTTTAGTGTGTGTGTGTGTGTGTGTGTGTGTGTACATGTGTGTGTGCATGCATGTGTGTCTGTGTTATCCGTGTCCGCGTGAGCAACCTCTATAGATGCATGGAAACACTCTTACATGTCTACCTCTTAGCCATAGAGTAGTGTTTAGAGTCAAAGGAGGTAAAGATCATTTGGCCTACACTCAAGAATGTTGCTAGTGCGCTCAGTGGGATTCAGTGGTGGCTTCTGGATCTCTACCAAGAAGAGCTGGATTTTGTTAGGTTTAAGCTAAGTGGATATCATTTCAGATATCAAGCATTAGCCTTTAAATGTAGCTGTAGCTAATCTTATACACTTCAAAACATCATGGGCCATCTTATAACTTGTACGTTTTACAATGTTTTACTGTACTCAGTTATAAAAAATAGATTAGACAGGGCTGGAGAGGTGACACAGCAGTTAAGAGCACCAACTGCTCTTCCAGAGGTTCTGAGTTCAATTCCCAGCAACCACAGGGTGGTTCACAATCATCTGGAATGAGTTCTGATGCCCTCTTCTGGCACACAAGTGTACATACAGATGGAGCGCTCATACACATAAAATGAATAATAATAATAAAAAATTAGATTAGGCTATAAGCCTGTCAAAACTGGATAGTGGGGACTCAGATTTGGCATGAAAATTATAATTAGTGTCCTAATGGAAATGAGAGTGAGAACAAAAATGCTGACACTTGAAAGGGAATGCACTGAGATGCTCAATCCTTTGAACTCACTGTGGAGTGTTTGTTCCCAATCCACACTGTGCCGCAGTGTTTCAGATAGCAGGACACTGAAGCTAGCTGCTGGCTCCTGCATCTCCCAGGAAGCATGCAGCAAGGCTGAAGCGGGAACTGAATGTTTTCTTGTGGGCATGAGGTCCACTTAGTTCAGCAACAGACAAGAGGTAGCTAAATAAGTTTCTGAGTCGATGGAAGAAATTATTAAATCTGCTTGTATTTCTTGCAAAGTAAAGCTTAATCAGTTGTCCCCCACCCCGCCCCCAGATGGTAGATACTGGGAGTTTAGCAAGAACAAAAGAAAAACACCAATTGGCATTAAGACTTCATTGTAAAGACATTTCTTCCACGGGCAAGTGTGTGGTTTGGTTTAAGAAGATCAGGATTCGTTACTGATAATCTTTTCTAGGAAACAAGGGGTCAGTATGGAGCCTTTTACATGACCTCACTAAAAGGAGAAAATGGCACACACAAAAAAAAGCCACTACCAGATATGCACAGTATCTTGCACGTATCGAACGAAATTGCTTTGCTTGTCCTTGTGCACCAGTCAGAAGATGAAAGAGTAAACTTTAGAGCACACACAAGCTGTTTACTATCCCCCTTATATTAGAACCATTTAAAATTCAAGTCCTATTAGCATATGCCTTGACTGCTAACAGTTTCTTTCCAGTTACTCTCACCCAGTAAAGAAACACCAAGGAGGGTTCATTTTCCTCTTTGATCAGCTAACACCCTTCACTAACATTTCAAAAGACTAAAATATATTCAGACACATTCTGCTAATTATTGGGAGAAAGATCCTCTCTCGGCATGGTAATGAAACTATAGGAAACAGAAATGGAAGAAGATAGAAGATACCAGTAGATTTGTGTAGTGCTGTTTGGAGAATCAGTATGCTTAAGAAACATTTTTTGACAAGGGCCATGAACCAAGTGGACATGGATCTCATAGAGCCCCGAGAGGATTCTGGCTGTTTAAAGGAACAAAATGTTTCTACAGAAAACGCCTTCTATACAGCTCCGCCAAGTTGAAAAGAAAAGAACATCAGACAGCTTAAAAGAGGTCAGCAGACTGATACCAGCTGGCGCCATCCTTACTGGGCTGCTGAAGGACTGGAGGGAACTCAGAGGACACCTGAGGTTTAATTCACATAAGCCTCACAGGAAAGGAAAAACAGCATGGAAATGTGCTTGAAAAGCCATCGTCAGCCCATCCAGATCATGGAGTACTCACAGAGCTTAACAAATAAAGCTTGCCCATCAAAGTGAAACTCTCTCTCTCTCTTTTTTTAATTTTATTTATTTTATTTACATGAGTACACTGTTGCTGTCTTCAGATACACCAGAAGAGGGTATCGGATCCTATTGCAGATGGTTGTGAGCCACCATGCGGTTGCTGGGAATTGAATTCAGGACCTCTGGAAGAGCAGTCATTGTTCTTAACCACTGAGCCATTTCTCCAGCCCCCAAAGTGAAACTCTTACATAGGAAGCCAGCTAAGATCAATTGTGATGGGAGAGCCCAATTCCAAAATGCAGCCTTTGGCATAGACAAGAAAAAGGAAGTCACACACGTTATGACAAGTGTCATTCTCACAACAATGAGAAGCAATGGGGGCAATGAGCCCGTACTTCTCTGCCAGTGGGGTCTCCTCTCTGGTTACAGTGTGGAATGACAGAGGACTGTACATAGACTCTCATATGGACCTAACTACAATAACACCAGATGATGATCATCTCACACACATCCGCCCTCTGTGCCTCTTTAAAACCCCTCCTTCAGACATTGGGGTGAGTTGGATATCACGACACATTTCAAACTAAAGGAAGCACAGTAGGACTAGTCGCCAATGGCAAATATAGAGTTCAAAGCAGATAAATGCATCAAGTGTTTTGACTAGGACCATTCCTCAATCACGGCCACTCTATCCTATTTTAGGATGCTCATGCTTTGCCTAGTTGGCCCGTTCTCCATCCTACTAGTCAACCCTTGGCTTTCCCCATCAACTTCCTTTCTCTGGAGAGGATGACATCATTGCTGTTCTACAAAAAAAAGTAATACATGTGTGTCGCAGAGGCAGCCTGCAGAAAAACTGAGATGCCAGGAACAAAGAATCTCCCTGCAGTCCTGACCTTTGCCGGCTTTTTATGCAGTGCAGGCTGCTAACTTCACTCAACTACATAGACCAGGCAGAGAAACACACAGGGCTGTTCTTATGATCACCTTATCCTGAGAGCTCAGTCATTTGGTATGATTCCATTTTCACAGCCTTTCCTTGAAAAACAACATCCAAGTGGGCATGGTGATCCTAGCTTTAACAAGACTAACTTTGTTCAAATAAAATATCCAAGTAACCGATCATTGAATATGCATGCAGAAAAAAACATAGGCAAATTAAGGAAGATTAATTAGGCCACATCAATTTTAGGTTTATGCAGTGTTTGTAGTTTTCTTGTAAATAAGCCTGAAGTATATCATGATTCACATTTAAATTCATGCCTTTCATCTTAAAAAGCAAACAAATTTTACGTATCATTTTATAGTGCTCAATTTTTTAAAAACCCTATGGTAATATTTGGTTTTCATTAAACTGTTTGAAACTGGGAAGACAAGTTAAGTTACCTCTGCTTCAGCCTAAAAACTGATATTTGAAGATGTGAAAATTAGGGCAACACACTAAGTAATGGAACAGTCTAACTCACTGGGAATTTCCTTACTTGAACTGAGCGCCTTCTCTCGGCTAAGTCAGTGGTGCTTCCTTTCATTCAATCTTCAATACCCAGAAACTGTAGAACATGGACTGCTGAAACATATTTACCAAGACTAGATAAAGACTCAATGAAGAAACCAGGAAATGACTGAAGAAGAAAAAAAATTCCTTTTTCCACCAGACCATCAGCTGTGAGATCACAGGAAGAGACCCAGCTCAAGGTCAGGCCTAGGAGTTTTGAGAATCAATATGTGTTGCTTGGATGTAGTTCACTCAGGTTCTCTTCCTTCAATCCCCAAGCAATTGTAATTGATTTTATAATTATGTATTATGTTGAATGGTGCAGCTACTTTGCTTACGTCCTTGGTTATGGTTTTAAAAACTGTTTAAATTGAGAAACTAAGGAACATTTGATCTCAAGCCACCATTGCAACTTTAAGATTTATTACTATTGTTTATGTGTATCTGCGTGAGATGTACACATGCTGGTCTGAGGAGGCACACACCTGTGCATGTGGGTGAAGGCCAGAGGATTTTGAGCACCCTGCTCTATCGTAGTCTACCTTCTTCATTTGACACTGAGTCTCTGATGAACCTGGAGCCAAACTGGCCAGGCTCAGTGACCCTGTGTCCCCCACAGAGTTGGAGCTACAGGTGTGTACACAGCCATGCACAGCTTTTCATGTGGGTGGGAAACCGAACTCAGTTCTTCCTGCTCATGTGGCAAGTGTCTTATCCACCAAGCCCTCTTCCCATTCCTCATTACAATTTCCCAGTGTGTCTTTGTTACAATCATTCTATCTCTGTAGATAAGACTAAGAACTTAGCAAGATGAAACTAGGATTATAACTAAGTGCAATATCACCTGATCTAGGTGGGAACTCTCATGTCTTTTCTCAGCAACGTGTCCTTAAGGATTGTAATCAAGAGACTGCAGAGATGGCTGAAGGGTTAGGAGCAATTGTTGCTCTTGTAGAAGACAAGGGTTCAATTCCCAGCACCCCAATGGCAGGTCACACTGCCTATAATTCCAGGTCCAGAGTGTCCAATGGCCTCTTCTCACCCTCAGCTGAGGGCCCTGCATGCACATATTCACATACATCCAAACAGTCAAAACATTCACATACAGAAAATAAATCTTTAAAAAAAAATAATAAAAGGGATGGTAATCAAGGGCTACCGAAAGAGTTGGTTTCACTTAAAGTATAGTATTCAAACCTTTTCTGAAATTTTATTTTAACATCACTAAAGAATATTTCAATAACTGGTATTTGTAGGCAGAATGGATGTATAATTATACATGTTTATTGCTCTTGGTTACCTAGATACTATTTTAAAAGACAGAAGGTTTTCACCCAACAGATCAGATCACAATGTACGTAATTGCTGGCATTTTAAGTCATTTGGAAAAAGTAAAATTCCAGTATTTTCATACAGTATTCTTTGCTTTCCCCGCCTCTTTATTTTCCCTTTGAAGAGTTTGCTAATAAGAGTTGAGAGTCTTTCAGTTGTTGCATGTCTAAACCATTTAATAAAATTTCCTGAGTACCCAGCACAGGCCACTGGAATGGCTGCAAATGTCAGAAGCAGTAGTCTCAGCTTCCCAGAACTGCAATCTGGGTTAGTCATTGAGGAACACAGGACATGGGCGTACCCACAGCATACTCGGAGCTAACTCCACACATGTTTTTCCCAAATTAAAAAAAAAAAAAAGAGGAGGTGGCTTTAGCTCTATAGATCATCAATGCTTATAAGATAAAAATGCTTACATTGTTTAAAAAACAAATTATCTTTGTGGGTTTTGTTTTGTTTTGTTTTTGCCAAAAAGAATGACCCAAATCTCAAGTTTCCAGAAATTTCATTATTTCTAGAGAAAGCAGACATGGTTAACCCTGCAGCTAGGAGGCTGGTCCAGAAGCCAGGGGAAAAAGATGGTTTATGGGAACAATAATCTGGTTTTATTTCACTGGGGAAAAAAAGCTTTGAAGTCTCCTGTTACTTTTTGCGGTTTCTGTAATGTATTTATCAAATGTTAAGAAGAGTTACTTCATTGGCTGTGATCATCAGTGATAGCATGTGAGAAGAGAGAAAGAACAGCTTTCTGGAATACATCTCGAGCATTCCATACATGAAAAGAATACACCCAGAAAGCAAACAAATTGTAGAAATTTCATTACATTTCTGATGAGCTCTATTATATAAAGAAATACTCCCACTTGGCCCTGAAACTCACCTCTTTATTCCCTAAACACTCAAGACAAGACATAAACACATTGATTCTTAGAGTTGCCTTCAAGGTTGAAGGTTCAGAAAGCTGCAGTATTTCAAAGGTATTAACAATGCAAAAAGAGACCAGTGTCTAGCAAGAGATGGACATCCACATTTCTTGAGGGCAAACATCCTAGGTGACATATCTGGAGTCACATATAGGCAACTTCCTGAAAGCGCTTAGTAACCAAGCTCAGCAAACCTCCCTGGGTGACTTCCAGAGTGAGGAGAATGGAGGACCTTGAGGAGAACTGTCTGCTGGTCCAGACTCAGACTATGAAGAGGATGCCTACTTACGTATCTCACTCCATCCCCAGCCTCTGCAGAAGCTCTACACCACACAGCCGAAGCACAGGCTTGTTTTGATGAGCTGGGGAAAGTGAAGGCATCAACAGGTACTTCCTTCCTGAACACACCTCAGTGCATTAGTGTATTCGTGAAACCAGCAGCCTCAGGATCTCAGCAGCCTCAGACAAGGCCAGGTGTCTCAGTGTGGTGGTTTGAATATGCTTGGTCCAGGGAGTGGCACTGTTAGGAGGTGTGGACTTGTTAGAGTAAGTGTGGCCTTGTCGGAGCAAGAGTGTCACTGTGGGAGTGGTTTGGATACCCTTCTCCTAGCTGCCTGGAAGACAGTAGACTGCTCCTGGCTTCCTTTGGATGAAGATGTAGAACTCTCAGCTCCTCTAGTGCCATGCCTGCCTATACGCTGCCATGCTCCCACCTTGATGATAATGAACTGAACCTCTGAACCTATGAGACATCCTCAATTAAATGTTTTCCTTTATAAGAATTGCCTTGATCACAGTGTCTCTTCACAGCAATAAAACTAAGACAGTGAGGGTTTCATTTCTGTGAGGAGACACCATGACCAAGGCAACTCTTATAAAGGACAACATTTAGTTGGGGATGTCTTACAGGTTCTGAGGTTCAGTCCATCATCATCATGGTGGGAAGCATGACAGCATCCAGGCAGGCATGGTGCTGGAGGAGCTGAGAGTCCTACATCTTGATCCAATGGCAAGAGAAGGGGATTGTCATCTGCAGGCAGTCAGGAGGGGACTTAGATTCCACACTGGGCAGAACATAGGAGACCTCAGAGCCCACTTACACAGTGACACACTTCCTCCAACAAGGCCACACCTCCTAATAGTGCCACTCTCTACGGGCTAAGCATTCAAACACATGAGTCTTTGGGGGCCATAGCCATTCAAACCAGCACACCAAAGGTGGAAAGGATTTCAGAATCCTGGTGTTTTCACTGAGTTTTTATCTCTGCCTCTCAAAAGCAAATTAAGAAATAACAACAAATCTAAGAGCTTCCTTCAAAGGCTGAGAGAAATGGAATATATACAGCTCATGTTCTGAGGACATCATGAAGAACAGAGTCAAAGGTCAGAGGCCTCAAGTATCAATTAAAAAATATTTAAAATAAAACCTTAACAAGTTAAACTCTGTACATATGACTTAGTGGGTTTGTTCCATGAGCACACAACAAATCAGAACTTTGCTGTTACATGTTTCTGATAAAATGTCAGGATAATCCAATGGAGGAAAGGCCAGACATCTCAATAAATGGGACTAGATCAACCACACAGAAAACAAACAAGCAAAATTACCTCATGTGTTAGAAAATGTATTCTACATTTTCTAAGACTCTAAGTAATTCTAAGATTATGGATCTCCGTGTAAGAATAAAACTATAGTAAAAATACCCATGCTGTTTGGTTAGACATGGATTGCTTAAACACAAACTATGAAAGAAAGAATTGCTAAAATAGGTTTAATCCAAATGAAAAAAAAAAGTTTGTTATTTGAAAGACAGCTGGGGAAACAGAAGCATAAGCAGCAGACTTAAGAAAATATTTGCTCTGTTCCATATATTGCTTAAATCCCCCAAATGTATACAGAAGTCTTACAGTTCAGGAAAAGAACACATTTAAGAAGGAGAGAAATGTCTGAACAGGGCCACCACTAAAGAAGGCCCCCCAATGGAAGTTCTACCCTACCAGTTAGAAGGAGATGGCAAAGCCTCTACCACATAGCTACGAGCAGATTATATTTAAAAAGACCTGCAGTTGTTAAGTTATGGGAAGGACATGGGTCATGAGGTACTCTTAGGCACTTCTGGCGAGGATGCAAAATTATAAACATATTTCAGAAACTGGAATGGTAAATTCCTATAAAATTATAGGTATGACCCAGAGAGTCTATCCTTAGGAATTTACTCAGGGAAAGTAAAGGCTTACTTACATTTGCATAAAAGAAAAACCACAAGACAAAATGCACGCCAAGGAGAAAAGAGCACAAGGCAACCTTCTAAGGTCGGGGTGGGGGGTGCTTTCTGTATCAAGCAACTGTACACAGTAGCAGATCTCAGCGAATTTCATCATAGCCAGGGTACATTGCATTGCACCGAACAATACTTCACAATTCCAAGTTCAATTCGGTAAAGATCCCTCTTTATCCACTGCTTGTGGGCACAGAAAACAATAGGAACGTAGTGCAGAGTAACAGCTGAGACTAAGGCTAATGACTGGAAGCTGAGACCCCCAAACATAGGTCAGACAGACTACCTTCCAATGAAGATCATCCAGGGGCTTTTATTTTGTAAAAAAAAAAAAAAAATGCTCTCAGAGAGAAAAATTAAAATCAGCAGTCTAGCTGCTGCCGAGTATACTTGACTGAATAACAGAGAAACAGCTGAGTCCTGTCACAGAGTTCTCGTGACAGTCCACATCAGTAATTCTTGGCGACAAGGAAAGGACAGGATGGAAGGAAGACATCAACAGAAGAACAGGAAATAGGCGGCGGCAACTAGAAAAACACAAACTCTGTAATCTGTAGAAAACTGCCTGGCAGGGAAAGAGGTCATGAAGCCTGAACAGTACGGAGGAGAAATGGTGGAAGAGAAGGCAGAGGTGTGAGAAAGGTCATGAGGGCCAGGCAGAAAGAAAACAAAGAGACTCAAAGCCAAGAGGAGCGAACAGAGAGAGAAGAAACGAAGAGAGAAACAGACTGAAGTTAGAGAGGGTGAAGAAGTCTACGTTTGGATGCAAATATGAGCTATGGAAATGCCTGAAGATTATTTTCCCATAAAAATAAAAGAAGGAAATACCGAAGAAATAACGAGGAGAATTTCTTCTCAGATAGTTTCAGTACAATCTTGTTCCATCTATGAAATATAGCCATTGGGGGATTTTTAAACTCAGCTTAAATCAAAGTTTTCATCCAGTGATTTTTTTACATTTTAATGATTTTTTTCAAGACTTTTAAAAATGTTCAGAAACAATGTTATGCTGAGAAGCAGAGAACCAGCAAGAGGGAGACGATGGTGGAACCAATCTGTGCTCTAGTCCTAGTTCTGTCAGGAGTGTGAGACGGGCACACACTTGGGCATCTGCGGTAATGAGATACACCTTGCCAACTTCAATTATTCCACTTAGCTCCTTTCCTCTCATACCTTCCTATGTAGCTTCCTTCCCTTAGTCCTCTTCTCATTGTCTTCCTCCCTTTCTCCTACCCCCATGCCCTCCCTGTTTCTTCCTTCCATCAATGATGCCTTGGGCCAGGCTGAACACTCAGCTGCTGCCAAGAACATAGAACCACAAGCCATTCAGTGCTGCTAAGCACTTGGACTTGCTGGACGCCAGCTAGAGCTTCCAATGCTTGGACATAAGAGGGAAGCAAATATCAGACATTCTGTCCTAACTATTAATCCTTTTGGAGATAAACACGGTTTTCTTTCCTGTGGGAACGTCAGCCCTTTATATACAACATGTTCCTATTACACACTCTTATTTATCTCTACATTTCCTCAATGTCATGTCTTCCATTTCAGCCTTGAATTTTAAAATACATCTTGACAAGAAAGCCTGGGGGTGCTTTTGTACTTGGGGCTGTAAACACAATCATGGGAATTTAAGGGCAATCGTTCCTGACATCATCAAAACCCACACCGACCTAACTACAGACATCTCCAGAAAAGCATGCTTTGCTCCGCAAACAGTGTGACGTGCGAGAAATCACTTCAACTAGGTTTGAAACTATCCTAACTGCTGTTGGCATCATAGCCCTCCTTTCAACTCTCCTGGATTCCGAGCATCAGAAGGAACATGGAATAAGGTTGTTTTAACATAACAAATACTATGCCTTTATGTATCTTAATCCCTTCTCTTAACTCTGTGCTATTCAACTCATCCCTGGAAGGTCTGTAGAAATTTCTGATTTTACCCTGTGACCAATGGATCTCTGCCAATTAGCAGGTGCTCAATGAAAACTTCGTAAGAGATGTGTGAGGTCTTTATCAAGGAAAAAGATATATCTGACCCCACTTGACACTAAGAGAAAGGGAGAGACAAGGGAGTAGGCAGAGGTGTCGAGTTGGAGCCAAGGTATGCCTCAGAGAGAATATACCAAGCAACAGATCTCAAACAAGAGATTTACTGGGAGAGGGGGAAGCGAAAGGCCATCTCAGCATGGAGGCATGAGAGGTAGTGTAGAGAGAATATCTTGTATATTGTGTGGGTACATCACTTGTTGATTAAAACATCTATGTCCTGTGGCTTTGGCAGGAAATAGAAGGTGTGACATCAGGGAAGCAGAAAGGATTCTGCCATAGAGCCAGGCTCTTGATCCGCCCTGGAAGATGTGAGGAGACAGATGCATGGTACCTGAATACAGGTAACCAACCACATAGGTGATCTAGTCAGAGGAAAGCCTAGCTAAATGGGCAAGGTATTTGTAAGAATATTTTGAGTCTGAGTCTTATTTCTGGGAGCATGGGATTGGGAGGTAGAACCAGGACTAATTTCTACAAGGTACAGACAGACAGACAGACAGACAGACAGACAGACAGAGAAAATGAGAGAGAGCCGTGATGTCGGGAGGGACCTTTTAAAGGGTGTGAGTGTTACAGCTCCTAGGGACTGTGGAAATGTGCTGCACCTGGCAATGCCAGGTGATGATGGGTCTGGTCCCTGAAGGGCACACTGGTGGAGTGGCTGATTTCTAAGAAGAAGGATGTGGCTGTCTCCTGAGTTTTTATGTTGGAGGTGTAGTGCCAATGCATAATACTAAGAGATGTTTTGGGGGTTTTTTGTTTTTGTTTTTCAAGACAGAGTTTCTCTTTGTAGCTCTGATTGTCCTGGAACTCATTCCACAGACCAGGCTGGCCTCAAACTCAGAGATGGTCCTGCCTCTGCCTCCTGAGTGCTGGGATTGAAGGTGTGTACCACTACCTCCCAGCAAGATGGTGATCTTTTTTAAGGAGTGTGCCTTAAAACGTGCAAATTGGGTTACTGGAAATATTGCTTTCAGGAGGATTACCAGGTTCAGAGGTTCAGTCCATTATCATCAAGTCGGGAACATGGCAGCATCCAGGCAGGCATGGTACAGGAGCTGGGAGCTCTACATCTTCATCTGAAGACTGCTAGTAGAACACTGACTCCCAGGCAGCTAGGATGAGGATCTTAAAGACCACACCCATAGTGACACACCTACTTCAATAGGGCCACACCTTCTAATGGTACCACTCCCTGGGCCAAGCAAAGCGCTTCCTCCTCCTTTATGACAGCCTCCACCACCAGGCTCTACCCTGAGGTCATATGAATAACAAGATCATTCTTGGACTTCTAAAACTGAGCTAGATGGGTCTTCCTCAGGTATTGTTTTACAGCAACCAGGGGGAAATCAAACCAAACCAAACCAAACCAAACCAAACCCTAATAGCTTGAGAAGCCAAAATAAAATCTGCTTAGAAACCTGCTGCTGGAGCATTTCCCCTGTGCAAAGTCTCAGCCCTTCATACACTAGTACACGGCCTTTCCTAAGCTTACCCACAAGCATTTGTCAGGAGTTCATTATTACCTTTTAGAGTTAGACACCTCACAACAGAAGATAGCTTCCCAGTGGAAAAAGAAATGACATAACTATCTCCTAGGAGACTAAGACAGGATCACCCACCCCGGCGCACATACCTCAGCAGCTCATCCATTTTCCCCCTTTATCTTTCTCTTCAGGGAGACTGGGGGTTGGGGATGGCAGTATCTTAACACCATCTTTGCAGGGAGAAGAGGTGGTCCAACCTTCAGATACACGTCCCCGTAGATGAAGGCTTATTCATCTACACTAACTGTCAAGCTAAGCCCTGACCCTCCAAAGCACCATTCCCTTAGCTAGGGCTGCTTCTAGACGGTGCTACAATCCCTATGCTTTGGTGACTGTGTGTTGTTTAATGTGTGTGCTACTGCATGTCCCATATCGAGTCTCTGGGAATGTTTAGCCAATTCCAAATGTTTGGCTTTTGCTCTCGGCCACACAGTTGTTAAATGTTGTAATGTCACAACCCTCTCTGTAAATAAATATCCCTGAATTCTACCATCCTAAGACTTCTAGGTAAAGCGAACAAGCCTTTATTAGGCAATAAATGAATGTGACACTCTATGCGATGGACTTTGTTTATGGCCTCTAGGGAATGGAGAGTAGATATTGCTGTCAATAGTTTATATAGAAAGACACAAATTCAGATGAGCCACAAGGTAACTCTATAGGTGTAGTCTTTCTCCACATTACCCACAAGGTGGTGGGGGAAAAAAACACAACAGATTCCATCATTATTAGCTCACAGCAATAGACTATCAAGAATGATGGGCTGTAATGAGTCTGGTGATAGCAACAGCATATAGCCCATCAGCACATGCTCACCACAATTCACACACTCATGTGCCCGGCATGAATCTGGCCAAGAAATTAGAACCTTACATGACCCCACTCTTCTCTATCATCATGCCTATAACCATCTCTCAACTATAAAATCCCTGCTTTCACTGTGAATTTACATACTTTCACACTGGGTGGGAAGCAGGCACAGCTGAGCTAAGGGATAAAATTCATAGAAAGTGATCAGCGGCAAGCTTGGTAAAGGACTTACAGTAATAAGAGTAGTCAACATGGCAGAAACATAGCTCGTCTGAAATGCTCTAATATCTCCAAATTTCCATACTAACACACATTGCACAGCTACATTTATTGGGCAGGGATAAAGGTCATCCTTCATGTTACCTTAACCTCCGTGTAATGGCTGTGGTAGTCCATGAATCAAGTCCCCGTGTGGTAGAGAGACTCCCTACTGTCGGGTAAATGTCTGAATATTTCTGTTAGGAATTGTCGACCAAGCAAGTCAGGATAGAGAAGGGCAAGGAGGCATGGCTTCTCACAGTTCTTTCCTGCAGGGATTCTCTTGCAGCAATTGGTGTGGTCTGGTGTACTATGCCCAGACGGTATGTAAATTAACAAATCCTGTCGTGGATTGTAGATGTATGACACTTTGCGTCTCATCTGATCCTCCTAACTGGTAAGCTTACAGCATATCCAGATATACACACCGAGACAGCATCATCTGCTGATGTCAATGAAAAGCCAAGGCCTTCATCTTGATGAGGAAACTCTGTTGGTGTTGGTAAGGGCTCTGCCAGAAGTGGTGCTCTTAGCTTACCCACTACATACACTCCATGGGAGTAAAACCTACCAGGAACTGAGAGAGCCATGAGCTAAGCAGAAGCTCAGAAAGGCAACATTTCCAGTGGAGCCTGGAACCTGTACTTCTTTTTATAAGTTCAAAGATGAAACAGATCACAAATTTGAACTCAAAGGAATTAACGTAGTTAAAAAGTCTCCAGTTGGTGACTTAGTTCCTGGGAGCTATGGGGGGGAGGAGGAAGTCTGGTTGGTTGATATTGTTGTTCTTTCTATGAAGTTGCAAACCCCTTCAGCTCCTTCAGTCCTTTCTCTAACTCCTCTTGGGGACCCCCTCGCTCAGTCCAATGGTTGGCTGCAAGCATCCGCCTCTGTATTTGTAAGACTCTGGCAGGGCTTCTCCAGAGACTTTCAGCAAGCATTTCTTGGCATCCACAATAGTGTTGAGTAAGCCACCAATTGAGGGGTACACATGGCTCTAGCTGCATATGTAGCAGAGAATGGCCTTGTCAGGCATCAGTGGGAGGAGAGGTCCTTGGGTCTATGAAGGCTCCAATAGATACCCTAGTGTAGGGGAATTGAGGACAGGGAGGTGGGAGTGGGTGGGTGGTTGGGTGGGTGGAGGAACACTCTCATAGAAGCATGGGGAGGGAGGATGGGATAGGGTGTTTCCAGGAGCGAGGGAAACCAGGAAAGGGGATAATATGTGAAATACAAATAAGGAAAATATTCAATAATAAAAAAAAAGTCTCAGGTTTCAACACAGACACACCAGTGAGAAAAGACAGCTATAGTAAGCGAGAAGGGCTATTTTAGTGTCAATTAGCTCTGTCCAGTGATAATCCTGATATATATCAGCGAATTGATATATATCAATTGGTGCTGGGAAATGGGTTCATATAAACTGACAAAGGTTAATCACTATTCCAAATTTGCCCTACCTACACCCATGAGATAAAAATAGCTATCTGGAGATGGAAACTAAGTGAAACTGAAGGTAAACCTATAATCATAATGGTTGCTAAGGCCTACAAGTATTGAATTTAGAGTGATCTATAGACATTGATTCTATGTGAGAGAATGTATGTAGAAATGTGGATTAAGATTAAGCTGCTCTCATATATACATATACAAAATATATATAATTTATATATGCACAATCTGAATTTCTTTTCTCTGTGAAGCCTGTTAACTAATAAAGGTGTCATTGGATGTGATTTTTATTATTATAACATTTGACAAGCCCAATAATTCAACAGATAAATTCAACTACCAGGTAAAATACATATCTTCTGTAATACCTTAGGTCTTTTTCAAAATTACTTTTATGAATATAGATGTTTTGTCTGCATGGATATCTGTGTACATGGATGTATGTTCATGCCTGTTGCCCCTGGAGACTAGAAGGTGGAGTCAGATACCCTGGAACTGGAGTTACAGACAGTTGTGATCTGCCATGGTAGTGCTGGGATTTGAAACCATGTTCCTTTGAAAAAGCAACAGTGATCTTATCTACTGAGCCCTCTCTCTAACCAGAGAGCCCCCTCTCTGAAGTCCCCAGACTTCAGATCTTAGTTTGGGGTTTGAATATATGTATAGTATGGAAATAAAGTATATATGGTTTATCTCAGAAAATTTGTTTCTGTCCTTGATCGATGACACATACGTGGGGAAACGCATCCTTTGCTGATATCTCAGCTAATTAGCCTGCTCTGAGGTCTCAGACTCACACTCCAAAGGAATCCTCCTTCAGACCGTTCAGTGTATAGTTTCCTTGGGAATTGCTGTCTTGAAACAGGAGCACTTATTAGCTAACGAGGAACAAAGAGCCAATGATCTTCAGGGATGGCTGCTGTCAAACATCATAAATCAAAGACCACTATTGACTAACTAATTCGAGCAGTAAAACAGACTTTGTTGCCGTGGCAATAATGGGAGGGTTGAGAATGGGATCACCCACAAGAGTCCTTATTCTCACAGGATTTCATGGAAACCAGAAACACACAGAGAAAAATTTCCACTGTGTTACTAACTTTAGCTATAAAGTAATAATTCTCTGCAAAAAAATTATTCTCCTAAAAAATGTTTTTAACCGATGCCAGTTTTTAAGGTGACCTGAGAGAAGCAGTGACATTGCCACCTGTAATTAACAAGACATATAGAAGGACAACTTCCACACAGAACGTGGGGTAGGCTTCAGAAATCCTACTCTTGTCTATGCCTGTGGGGTCCAGCTGACTCCCTGACTTAGCAGCTCCTCAGTGTCTTCAAAGCTTCATAGCCTCACCATCTCATTAGATAGAGAAATTGTCTTGCTATCATATATCATGCATCATATATCATATCCCACCAAACTGCTGATTGCAGTCTGGATTTCCAATTCCAGGTGGAAAAGAGGAAGAGGGGACTTATAATGTAACGGGACAGAGTCACTGGGGAAGGACAAACTGCAAAATGACTTGATAACGCTTCTCCGGAAATACCTGACATTTCCATCTGCAGGGATCAACAACAATAAAACACACCACATCTGTCCCACACTGGCTTCCTGGTGTGGAATGCCCACCTGGCCTCAGAGGGCAGAAACACCTCATGGAATCAACTGGAAGGAAGGAAGGAGGGAGCTGCCGGGTCTGAATTCCTTTCACTATGATCCACTGAGGTACATGTTTGTAGCATTCCTCCCACAGCTTAGACGATCCTATTGACTTGCCACAGGACCCTTGAACTCATCCTAAGTGTCTCGATACTGGGTTGAGTACTCATGATCTTTCATGGACTCTCTTGGCCTTTTAGACAAGTGCTCCCTTTTGCAGGCCATCCTTTGAGCAGGGATAGCTGTACTTGACAGAGAAAGTCCACTTCTTTATAGTCTTCATCTCCATATCAATTATGAGGAGAAGAGATGTGGGGAACATTTAAAAAGTCTGGCTGATTTTCCAAAATTCTCTTACTATTTGGCCATCAAGCTGCCTCAGAAAGTGAGAAGTGCAAAGCCTAGGTTTGCATTGCAGGCAGGGGAGCCATTCCCTCAGCTACATCTCTATTTGATATCAGCATAAGTTACATTGAAAAATACTAGTTGTTTGCTGGACAGAGGCAAAGAACTGCTGGATATGTGATAAAACCATAAATGTTCCTGTCACACTTTGGTAATTTTCTTCCCAAGAGTGAGCTGAATGAGAAACAGAGGGATTGGTCTTATCTTGCTCCAGGGACCTGGTAGATCATCTGATACTGAACAATTTCTTATGAGGAAGGAGGGAAAGAAGAAGGGGATGGGGAGAGGGAGGGGGAGAGGAAGGAGGAAGAGGGAGAAGGAGAAGGGGAGGGGGAAAGGGAGGAGGAGAAGAAGGGGAGGAAAAAGATGTAGAGAAGGGGAGAAAAAGAGGGAAGGGGAAAGGAAGAGGAAGGGGAAGAGGAAGGTGAAGGGGAGAGGAAGGAAAAGAGGAAGAAGGAGGGGAGAGTAAGAAGGAAGGGAGAGAAAGGGAGAGGGGGAGAGGGGGAGAGGGAGAGGAGAGGCTGAATTCTTTGACTGAGTCAAGTACCATGCAATTCCTTGATTTTTGGTCAAGGGATACTCTTCATCCTTGGCCATGTTCCAAAACTAACATCATGATCTGTACTCCAAAGTCCATCAGGACTACTCATCATTAGAAGGAAATTATCTAAAAATAGTTTCCTGATCAAAACCATCCAACAGACGTTACTCTGCCATTACCAATCACGTATGACTTCCCTATCCGTGA
>JADRCD010207418.1:0-43026 GCA_019843815.1 Montemys delectorum
GTGGTAACCATCCATTAACTTCCTGTATGCCTCAGGAGCATATCTGACTCCACCTATGTATTTATGCCCATGTGATGCCCTGAGACCCAATTTTTATCTCAAAACATAGTATTCTGGCTACACATCTCAATCCTATCTGTCCCTGGTACAACTGCACGACTTGCTGGTTTTATAACTAAGGGAAGTGCTACATGCAGGGAGTGTCATTCACTGAGGATCTGTCTGTTTGCCAGGTATGTTCTGAGCACTTTGCACTTATTCTGACCTCTAACTCTGTGGGGTATGTTCCTTTAGAGATGAGGAAGGGAGACTTCGAGAGACTAAGGAACCCTCCTGGCCAGGTAGCTCACCCTTAAGAAGTCACTTGACTCTCTGCTTTGAGGAAGTTGCTCTGACTAGATGTCTGCGACTATAGTTCATGTGCATACAAAGCAGAGGATCTTGCTAAGTGCACAGCTTGATTATGGAAGTCGGGAGCAGGGTCTGAGATTTTGTACTTCTAAGAAGCCCCCCTGATAAGCAGGAGGCAGCTAGGTCATGTACTACATTTTGAATAGCAAGGCACTTTTCCATAGTGAAGAACCCCTTCCATCAACAGGGTGCTATTTCAAGAGTTGCAGTCATGGGCCCTCAAGTAGTTACTTGACCCTGATACATTTGAGACCCCATGGAGACAAAGAAGATACCAATCCAAGCAATAGTGGTTATGGAATGCATACACTTCCATGTATTTTTACAGTAAAAATGCATTAAAAAAATCTTTCACCAAAGAAACTTAAAAAATACAAGTATGCTTTTGACTCCCCCTCCTACCCCCTGAACATTCTTTCAGGCATTGGTTGTGTCATGGGGGCTGGGTAATCTTAAGTTGTTTGATTTAATCATACAGAATACTCACTCCTCATTAGCACTCTTATGGGAAGTGAAAGGTTGGGGAAATAGGCTCACGAGAATCAGTTTCCAATAGGTTACAGTAGATTGAAGAGAATTCTAGGTTTCCGCTTAGCACATGTAGTTTCCTGTACAGTGCAATACTTTCAACCCAAATCTGATGTATGGAATTTAAGGTGAAATTGTCACAGCAGAAATCCTCAGATACTGAGCCAGGCTCAGTTGGGCAGCACTGACTTTAAATGCCCTATACCATTTCTTAAACTGAGACACATATCGTGACGTTAACTTCAGGATGCACTCCAAAAATCAGCCTTGATTTTGTTTTCTTTTACTTGTTTAAAACCCATAGACCGTGATCAAGAGAATGAATCCATGAGTTAACATCATGGGCTGTGCTAGAACTAGTGAGAAAAATCCTCGCTCCAGAGCCTCAAGAGCAACGCCTCCAAGCGGGCTCTCAGGCAATTGGATGAAATAAACATCACCACTCAGGAGGAGTCTTCCTCGGCATTAACACTATTGTCAGTGTATGATCTGCAGGGTAAACTCCAATCATAGAAGTAGCAATCACAGACCTCCTGCCCACGTTAGCTATCGCATGTATATTGTATTTGATTCAGGAGAAGCACTTGGAGAAATGTCCACATAACTATAACTACTTGGTGTAATGTTATATATAAACCCCAAGTCAAATAAAGCTATGAACAATGTAATATTTATATGTGCATAGTGTTTTATAAAAAGGTTGGCCCACACATTGCTTTTCATCAACATACACACACACACACACACACACACACAGAGAGAGAGAGAGAGAGAGAGAGAGAGAGAGAGCGAGAGAGCGTTAAGCAAGAAATAAATGAAGAACAGAGAATGCAAATGAATGCTTGATTATTCATGAGCAGTCTCTCCGTGGGGAAACGATAGCCCCAACAAACTAAAGCTGTAGTGGGTACTTATATACTGTTCCATTTTAAAACAACCTTTACATACCTGATTCAGTTTACAATAAAGTATATCCCCATGAATCAATCTGTTCATATTCAGAAATATAGACACATGTCACATTCCCCACAGCTAGACTTCTGTCATAAATTCTCTTTTATACAATAAAAGGCAACAGTTGTTTTATTTTTTTTTCCAAACAGGCTCTATTAATTACAATTTTAAACTCTACATACAATGATTGGCTGGTTTTCTTTTCTATCTTTTTGTTTTTGTTTTCTCTTTTTTTGCCCTCTCCCTTATTACAGTACCACAGGAACAACAGTGATTGACTTGCAAAGTTTTGTGTCTGAATGGAAAATGAAAACAGTACTACAGAAATACAAATGCTCTGTCAGCAGGGTTTGCTCTCATGGTCCAAACAGGTACAAAGCAAACACTTTGGCTCAGCTAGGCAGTAATCCATTTAAACCACTTCTCAGGGCTACAGCTGACACAGCCGCACCTTCTGAGGGTTCAGAAAATGGGTCTATTTTAGCAAGAACAACTATTACATTTTCCTTTGCTGTCTCCAAACAGAAGGGGACATTTCCCAGCAGGCAGATCAAGACCCACCAGCACCATCACGTTTCACTCAATCCTTGCAACTTGGATTATGGTTTCAAAGTGCGTGATCAACTCTTCTGGGAATATGCAGCCCCAATACTTTTAAAATATCGTGACAGAGGTTTCCTCCACCAAAGATCACTTCTCTGCTCCCACTGGGCACGAGGCAAGCAGGAGCTATGCTAAACAGTGGGGGAGGGGACTCTTTCCACGTTGGAGACATTTACATACCTCTCCCTCATCCCAGAGGCACAGGGTCCTACATTCCATCTACTCAGCTTCACACTGGACCAGACCACCCAGAAAGAGCTTGTCCTATCCAGAGGCTGACTTTGCAATGGCCACTGCTGCAGGTGAGATGTATTCATTCTGTGGCAGGGTCTTATGAACCTAAGCCATCTGAGCTAAGGCTAGGTTTGGTTAAGAACAGCCAGCCTTCTTGTTTCTGCACTTTCCTGGGCCAGGGAGAGCACAAATCGTTCTTTGACTATACCAACTATAAACTCAAGATCATAAGGTTTCTTAGTGCTGTGCACTGTAGTCATAAATATCCTTCATTAGCAGTAGTATTCTTGTCGCATAGTCTGCTGAATTTTAGGCTCACTGGCCACCCTAACCCATCCTAAAAGGTCCTCGGTCTGTACGAGTTTGTCTTTTTGCATTCTGCTTTTCAGAAAAACAGGGGTTTACAGTACAACACTACATCACTTCAGAACAGTTTATATTGAGTTAAATTTAATTGCATTTACTTATAGGACATGACCAACAGCCCAGTTTATCTAGGAGAGAAAGAGCTTGCCCCAAAGAAGGAACAACTCTACAGCTTGTGAAGAAACAAAATGTAGATCCCTTTGGGCCAGTATTTTGGCAAATAATTTTCAAAAAAAAAAAAAAAAACTATGCATTTAAAAATACTTTCTTTAATATTATACATCAGGCACAAGACTTTTCATATATATTTTTTCCTTATAAGATTTCAGATGCATAAAATGTCCGTTACTATTCTTAGGACTATCAGGTGTCAGATGCTTCCTCAGGTAAGAAACTAAATGATTTCATTTTGCGACCTTCCTCTTAGAACCTTTGACATGGTAAAGGTTTCGACGCTATGAGTCTCAGATGCTGAGGTCGGTGCTACATTCTTTGTAAGGCCGCCTTCTTGGCTCTGGGGGATTTCTGGGGCTTCTCCCCGCTTCCAGCTTCAGACCAGCCTCCTCTCTTTCTCGGTGGCCAACCTTGTCGTCCCGGTTCCTTTTGTCCAGAGACCGCTCTCGCCTGCGCTCAGGGGACCTGGCCCTCCTCCTGTCGGTGGACTTGGCTCTCCTTTCAGGCGAGCCCCCTCTTCTGCGCTCTGGGGACCGTCTTTGATCCAGGAGTCTTTCGAGGGACCTCCGCCGGCGGCTCGGGGAGCTGTCTTTTCTCCGGGTAGGTGAACGCTCTCGCTTCCTCTCAGGAGACATCTCTCTTCTCTTCTCATGCTTCTCCCTTCTTTCCAAAGTTGTGTCAGCGCTGCGGGTGCCTTCCCTGCGCTTCTCTGGAGACCTCCTCTTTGGGCCATTGGTGGCTGTCCGCTCTGGCTGCGCCTCTCTCCATGCGTCGGGTGGCCGGTCTTTGGGTCGACATGCCCCACTGTCGGGTTTTCTAGAAGTTCCATTCCAGGTGTGATGCTCGTTGGGTTGTTTGCTGTACTCCCTGTTGCCTTTTGGATCCTTCGCGTGTGCTCGCTTTTCGGCATGTTGTGATGATTTGTGAAGATCGGGTGGGTAACTGGACTCCAAGGCTGGATGCGGTCTGTGGTCTGGTGGCCCTGGCCTCATTTCCGGAACACTTTGTGCACCGGTGGAGGGGCCGTTCCTGTCGCTGCTGGGGTCTGTCAGGAAGAGAAATGAGAACAGTTTAACAAGAAGGACCTGCGGCTCCTGGCCCAGTTCCCTCCCCGACTTGACTCATTAATCACAACAAACAAACAACTGTTAAAGCAGTCAGTCAATCAAAGCCAGCTGAATCTTGGTTAATTTAAGTATTACTTCAACTAGTTAGGATTAAAAACTAGCGCTGTATACCCTGAAGACAGACCATCGGAGAGATTATAAATGGTTTTAGCGTTTAATGGCAGAACTGCAGGAGTCTGTCTAGAGGTACCAGAACTGCCCCACCTGACTCACGCCTGCTCTTCTTGGCCACCCATCAGCCCCTTTTCCACCTCCACCTCTCTTCTGTTTCCTTCTGATACTCTTTTATTTGAAGAATACCTGTTCTGTTTAAAATTAACATAGGACACAAGGAAAGCTTTCCTAGGGCTAGAAATAGTAACTTGCTTATCTGGGTGGTGATCTCACAGCAAGGACAATCCCTTGAGGATCTGTTACGTTATATGAAAAATATCCTTCTTTTTTAAAAACTGATTCGGGGTATTGGGAAGAGGGGATTATCCAGACAATGCATAGGGCAGATGTTAACTCTCAAACAGGACTCCTGCTTGGAGGTCCATTAAACTACTACTTTTACATTTATTTAACTCTTTTGTCTACTTTCAAGTAAATTAAAAAAACCACACACACAAAAAAGCAAAACCAAGGAACTGTATTTAAAAGAGCTTTCTGTCAGATAAAAGCAAGCGGAAGAGGCTGTTAGGTGCACATTTTAAACTAGTTGGGGCTTCATAAAATCATGAAGTTTAAAAGGACCTTTCTTCATGATGTGAGAAGAAAGAGCCATGAAGCCATTGGACTGCCTCTATTTCATGCAGGCATCTTTGGATCTAACGATGGACAGGCCATGACAAGTCCCATTTATCATTTAACTATCTGATCTGACACTATAGCCATTTAAGGCAGAATCTTGAGTTTATGAGGGCCTTTGAAAAGCATGGTGTTTCTGTTGTAATGAAACACCATCAAGTTTTAGGTGCCTGAGATGTTGTACGACTACAATATGGGGTACAGGGCTTTAAAATATGCTATGAGATAGCCAGGTCAACAGGGACAAAATGGTCTGTCTCATGAAGGATCTCCCCAAACCCTGGGCAAGCTTAACAAAGGCAGGGACGTAGCTTAGTGCATGGGTCCTTGCCACCTTCATTCTTTTTTGTGTATGTGGGGGGGGTGCAGGGGGAGGGCAGCTAATACTTATTTTGGGTCAAGCAATCTTTCTTTAACTTTGCCACTATGTTGCATTTTTTTTTTTAAATGGGTGTGCTCGATGCCTATAAAGCCTTATTTTCAAAAAAAAGGCTGTGAGCAGGATTTGGCTCATGGGCTGCAGTTTGCTGAGAGACACCTGAACAGCCAGGGACTCTCTTATTCCTGTCTGGCAAGGTCTTACCCACCAGGGAAGAGCATCCGGATGAGGCTCATGCTCTCTAAATGCTGGATAAGCTACTAGACAAAGATAGCCATTGCACACTTGGGGGAGAAAAGCACTTAGGCAGCTTAGCATAAATCTAACCTAGATCCTTACTGTAGTCTTAAGACAAGGGGGAGCAACACTTCAACAGGTCAGCCATGTACTTACAATTCAAAGAACGCAGGGTGCTCAGAATGAATTGCCAAACATATCAAGATAGAGCTAAGCAGAAGCAATGAGGAAATGAGGCCACAGCACAGAAACACCTAATATTGATTGAGCTACAAACCGTAGTTTGATTATGGCCCATAAGGTAGAAGCAAGCCTCCCCGTGCTTTTCATTTCTCATACATGCAGCGATATTAGGAGGGATCATCGCTGGAGGAGGGAGGGCCCAGCACCAAGAACAGTCAGAGAGAAGGAGAAAGAGAGAAAGAGAAAAAGTTGAACATTTAGATTCCCTATAACAAGAAAGAAAAAAAAATCTTCATTTGTTAACATAGGGCAAAGAGAGTTTATTCGTCCAGTCAGTCTAAGGCAAGGCGCAAGGCTGCAGAGACGGCAATTGGAGCAATGACGTTTTTTTTTTAGACAGCCGTAAGATGACTCGAAAACCCAGATGATAATGCATCCTTTCGTTTTGTTTTGTGTGTTTTTTTTTTTCTCTCTCTCAAACAACTGGAACAATGACAAGCTGGCATAGGAGAGCATTAACAATAAACAACAAAAGAACAAAGTCCCCCCCCCCCCAATACCGCGGCAGTTAAATTAAGTACAAAAAACTCATTACAAAAATAGCCTCACAGAGAAGCAGGTTCCAGTCAAGTCAGAAAAATATTGGAACGTAACATATTATAACCCATTTGTAACTCTAGTCAATAGAATTAGAGAGATTTAGTCCAAATGACGCATGGAAACAGTACAGCAGCACAGCCCCAGCACGGTCAACCCTTTGTGGAAAACCATTCATTTCAATGATCTTTATTTTTAGCCCAGAGAACATTTGTTAGTGTTGGATTTTCATCCTCAGTGCAACAGACATAGGTTTGGAGAAGATACACAGGTTACTGACGATGACTCTCAAATGAGGTATCACATCCAACAGAAGCATAGGGAAGACAGAAAAGGGAGACATGTTACACAGTTTCAGTGGTATCAATACACCTCACGGTCAGAAGTCAAGCACAGTGTGCAGCCATGGCACCTCACGTGGTTGTCAAGGTTCCCCCTTACCTCAGACCCCTCAGACAGTGCACCAGTACCAATGTCCAACACCTGGGAAGGCTGCCCTGCAAAGGGGCCCTTCTCCTCTTTGCACTATGTCTGAATTGAGTATCTCATTGTGCCCAAAATGCATCTGGGAATTGTGCAGAAAGACGTTCAGAAAAGAGGGTGATAACAGAGAAATCCCGAATAAAGGGGACCAATGTATATGGGGATCTTTCAATCACAGTTTCTATAGAAACTTTTGTAGACCTTTGGTTGGGAAAAAAAGCCCTACATCTAGGGCATAGCTTCCTTTTTTTTTTTTTTTTCTTTTTTAATTTTAAACAATCTCAAATAAATAGGACATAATTATCACAATATACAATATTTTTGCCATCAGAACACTAAGCTAGGTAAAGAGCATTGCCTTCTACTCAAACTCTGTTTAAAGACATGACCGAGGACGTTTACCCGGCTTTCCTCACAGGAAAGGTATAGTAACATTGTTTCCCTCATGGTGAGCACTGGGAATCTACTGCATCCTTTATCATTTAAAAACATATGGCTAATAGATCAACATTTGTTTGTTGTTGTTTGTTTGATTAGTGTGGGCTCAGGTGGTCTGATTTGGGGTAAAAGACCAGTTGAGAGGGACAGAGAACTGTCATATACAGAGTCTAAACAAGGTAAGCAGAGCCCCCCCCTCCCCGGTATTCCAAAACTTCACGCCTCTTAAAGTAACAACAACAAAAAAAACAAAACAAAACAAAAACAAAACAGAAAAACAAACAAAGAAACAAACCCAACTAGATATTGTGCCTCAACATGAGTCAGGAAACCTGCTTCTTTAAAAGACTGTATAGTCATTTGTGCTAACAATTGGAGCTGAGAAACAGTTTGGCACAGTTCAAACAAACATTCCTTCGCTCTTGGTTGGACCAGACAGGATGTTCTCTCTGATTATCAGAAAGGGGGCTATCAAGATCTTGTCTTAGGCCACGCCCCAGTCCATGTAAGCAAGCAAAAGGATGAAATGTGTAGAGATTTCAGAACAAGCGAGGCAAATAACCACATGGTGCAGGAGGCTGGTAAGACACTGGTGAATAGGGAGACAAAAAGGGCTTTCCTGTGGCCGTTCTGGAGACAAACTCATGGGGTCATGCCAGGGAAGGAAGGGATGTTTTCATAGTTTGACCCACCATATTCTGGGACCGAGCCGTCTCCCCGCCGCAGAAACAGACGGACCCTGCGGCCGCCATTCTTGATCAGTTCTATGGCCCGAGAGTGTTTCATGTTTTTGGTGGTCTCACCATTGATCTCTAGAATTTCATCGCCAATCTGCCAAAGTGAGAGAGGTAAAGAAATGGTCACACCAGGTTTCCATAAGCTATGCATGTCTCTTGACTTAAAATTCTGCCCCCCTCATTGACTCTCCACATACACATTAGGCATATTCCAGACTCTTTCCTATTGCTCAGGATGTAGCCATGAGAACATTAAACCCTCATGGCAATTAGATTCTAATGAGGGAAAGGCAATTATAGGCATACTATACAAGTAGTACATTACATAATGCTCAGTGCTAACTGAAGCAAAAAAGCTACAAGGGGAATGTGAGCGACTGAGGAGGGGAGAGCAGCATGGCTTCCGCTGAGAAGCTCCACTCCATGTAGTGATGCTTGTGTGCAATCATTTTGTCATCTGGGTGGAGGTTAGGACTGGAGATTTGTTTAAATCGAAAGAATATGGTAAATATGATAGGATGTTAGGCCAAGAATTACAGCAAAATTCTGTTTCCCTTCTTTCTTACCCTCATTTTTTTTTTTTAAGTCTCTCACTCTGATGCAGGTTATGGAGTACCTGCTATGGTGAATGTGATCCCCCCAAGGCCCCATGCTGAATGACTTAGAGCCACTGTTCCGTGATACTATTAATATGTAACTGACTGAAATAAAGTTAAGTAATGAAGAGCATGTTCTTGGAGGGAATGCAGGGACACTGACCTGCTCCTTTCCCTCTGCTTCTTAGCTCCTGTGAGGTAAGGAGTTTTAAAACTGCCTCACACATCCCTCCACCCCATTATAACATTCCGCCTTCCATACAGGAACTACAAACCTCAGACACTTGTGAGACACAAGATGCTCTTCCTCATTTTAGACTTTTGTGTCTAGTCATCTGGTTTCGAAATCTGACTAATAAATCACTAAGGACTTCCACGATAAGAAAAGAAGACTCCAGCCACAGGCTGACAGGCACTAAATCCTGAAGACAACTCAAGAATGAGCTCAGGAAAAACCTACAGACTCACCTAGGTGCTGTGCAAAACCAGAATGAACAAACTAGGCCAGACTCTTGACTCACATACAGCTTATATTCTAGAAGGAGAGGCAAAGTACTGGCTTTGGAATCCATTTCACATTTGCCAAGTAATCATATGGCCTATCAGCCCCCTGCAGCTCGGTTTGCAACTGCAGAGGAGATGAAAACAAGCTCATGCCTCCAAAGTGCAAGGGAGCATGGGATAAAAGTGCCTTAGGAGCTATGTGCCAATGTATAATGATGCTAATTCATGCTATTAGAAATGGTTTCTCCCAAATATTTATCATTTTTCACCATTTAATTCTTGAAACTATGCTCTGCTTTCCCAGTCAAGAAAAGGCTGTTAAAATCATCAGTCTGGGGCCAGTGAGATGGCCCAGTAGACAAAGGCTCCTGTCGCAGATGCGAACAAGCTGAATCGATCCTGGGGACCCACATGGTGGACAAAGAGAACAGACGCCTGCAAGTTGTCTTACTATCTGCACATGCATATCTATGGATACATATGCACACAAGAAGCAGAATAATGTATAAAAATAGAAACAACAAAAACCCAAACCACTTCAGATTGAAAGAGGAAAACCAAGTATAAACAGTGTATTAAGTTCCTCACTTGGGCTTAGTGTGTGTGTGTGTGTGTGTGTGTGTGTGTGTCTGTCTGTCTGTCTGTCTGTCTGAGTGTCTGTGTGTCTGTCTATCCTTCCAACTCACATATCTTCCTTCTCTGATGATTTCATTTACTGTAGTGGCTTCCTATGTGTTTTGAGCTATGTAACTTATTTAAATGAGATGATTTGCCTCTTCTCCACTATCTAATCTGCACAGAAGGTAACACTGATTCATAGTAAAAAACATGAAATAGCTAGACAACAGAGGGCCCTGTATAAGAAGCTATGCCTAACCTGTGCCATGAGGGTATGCATGGCTGAGGATGGCTTATGAATGTGGCTCAACACAAAACTGTAAACTTGCTCAAAACTCCATGAAATTTATTTCTGACAATTTTTAAAACTTCATTATGAGGCCACAAAATGTGCATTATTGACTTTATAGATAATAATGTAGATGAAATGACAATTCCAAAAGGTCTGACACACCTATAGCAACCTTCAGTGACAGTGCTATGGAACTACTGGCCCCATGCTGGGGTCGGGGCTTGACTAGGACTCTCTGAGGCTAAGGGAAGGCAGCTGGTGACCAGTTAGAGAAGGAATGAGCTCTCTACTCAGAACCTACAGGGCTATTTGGATTTCCTGCCTTCTATGCATCCTGTACTATCCAGTTTCTTATGACAGGATGTGCCTACCTTCGAGATTATGCACAATGAGAATGGCATTCAGAAAACACCTACTTTACTATGCTTGGAGTAAAGTACCATCCACAAGATCTATCTAACTTAGTAGCTATAACTAAGTATGCATTAGAAAAAAACTTGTGGCAGGAGCCATCCATTCACAGTCCTGAAAGCTGTGGGAAGGTTAAGAAGAGACACAGAGGACGGACTTACAACCACTCCTGCCTCCTCACTACTTACCCTCATCTTTCCACATCTTTCTGCAGGACCATCCTCTGCTAAGCGCAGAACATAAAGATCCATATTATATTCTCGCCCTCCTCGAAGGCTAAAGCCAAATCCTTTGGCTCCTCTTTCCAATTCCACAGTGTAAAAATCTTGCTCCTATTTGGAGAAATTAAACGTAATCATTCTGGGGGAGCTTAGATTCACACCCATTCCTCTTAGCAACTTTGCAGAGGCAGAGGCTCTCTCTGCAACTCAGCGCTTCTTGTTTATTAATCATCTTCATTAATCTTTTTCATCTGAAGTGTTAGGAGTCCTGAATCTGTAAACAGTCAAGAGAACACCTATACACATGCAGGCCTTTACAAGGCTTATTCAGTCAGGCTGCAGTTTACATCTGAGGCAGGAAAATTCTTCACTGTAGAAGGCCAACGGCTGGCTGAGATGTCCCTAGATGCCTGATACCTGACAAATGCTAGGAGTACCCGATGTTGGCCTTTATAAATGAGGGTCCTGTTTCCATTCTGTCTGGAGGAAGATCATGAATAACTACTGAAGGCATCAAGAAGGCCAGTAGAAAAAAATTAACTTTTTTTGCATCAGCCATTGTTTTTCAAATTTGCACCACTGGCTATTATTTGGGCAGTTCCAACCTGAGGACAGGACTTGCACACTAGGGGTCTCATCTGAAATTCACTAGCCAGAGAAATGTCTTATATAAAAAGATACTTTCTTGACAGTAACAAGGTTTTGAAAACCATGAGAAGCGAGACACTAGCTGCCTTGTTTCTGTGATCGCTGAGTCTTGTGACAGCTTTTCTTTCTTCCCTCTCAAAAAAGAAGACCTAGAAATATTTTTCAAAGGCAGTAAAAATAAAACATCATTTCCTAGACAATCAAATATGAGTGTGTACATCTGGTTAAATCACTTCACAGAAAGATTGTTTATTTTCAAATATGAGTTTTTCAATTTTTTTTTTTTTTTTTGGTAAAAACAACTTCAGGAAGTTGGAAGGAAATGAGTAAGAAGTTCAGAGAAAAAGGAGAAGCAGCCCTCACCTGTGCAGCCTGAGGTCCTTTGAACTCAAACTGAGAATCCTGCTTTGGTTTGGTGGTGGTCCTGCAATCCAAGGGGAAAAACAAGAAAGAAAAATCAAAGAGGTCCACTCATCTGATGGAAGCTACTTTATCCCTTCAACAACGCAGACAATGACAAAGAAGCCAAGCCACATCTGACCTTGTTTCCTGGGTCCCCTGCTGAGAGGGCGCATGAGTGGTGGTGATGGTGGCAATCTTCTCCGCATTAGTCAGCAGGGTGGCATTTGAGGACTCTGTAGGGCAGAGCATAAAGGTCTCTGAGAAGACATCGACCAACTGGGAGGCATGCAGAAACCCTGACTTCCCTGTCTCTATTTCAAATAGTTAACTGAAATATCTAAACAATCGGGTGGTCTCATTGATCCTTCATGAGGACTACGTATACAGCACTACTCTCTTCCCCCATCAGACATGTCCCCACAAATGCAATGTAGCTTACAGGCTTACAGGGATGTGTCACTCCTCTCCTGACACTGAACAATGGCAGGAGCCATCAAAATATTTTATAGAGTGATGATAAATGGCTTTGCTAACATTTCTTTTGATTTATCAGCTATATTTGATTGAGTCTGCTTGATTTCCTCATGTGAATACTAGAATTCAAAATGTTGGATCATCTTGTTACACACACATATAACTAATATCTGCTTTCTTTCCTGTTGCTTTTAATGGAGCCCAACTGCAACGATGGGACTTTTGACAAACCTCACTTAGTATCTCTCATGAAAGATTCATTTTGAAACTTGCATTAGAATAACAATGTTTATAAATATAAGCCATATAAATCATGAAGCCACCTTAATGTAATGAATACAATCATATTCATATGTAAATGGACTTTCTTCTCCACTAATCAAATTCAAAAGCAACTTCATTAATCTCTAGAAGGTTGGAGGCTCGGAATATGAAAATACTCATGAATGTAACCATGTTCTGCACACCCATGCATATGTAAAATCTAATCACTTGTTAGCAATGGCTAATCATTCTCTATTTACTAATCATTTATTAGTCATCTATTTCTCTGTTTAGATCAAGCCAGGCAGCAGCCAAGTATGAGCAAGTCCTATTCTCGGTATTATGTTTGAACTGACTCTGGATGGTTTCTAATCAGGAAAGTACTAACTGTGGTTGTGATGGTCTAGGATTAGCTTGTACATGTCCACTTAATTCATGGAGCACCTTAGAAACTCAAACTTCCCATAAGCCATGATCCATAGGAAGCAGTTTAGCATTTGCTGAATGCAAACAGCTATCCACCAGGTACAAAGGGATTTCTATGGGAAAATATTTTAAGTTTTCTAAACCTAGAAACCTGGAATCTATCTTTCTCCACTGCACTCTTGGAACAAAAGACAACCCATTTATCCCAGCCGATGGCCATCTGTCTGCCGTTTTGGCTCCTTAGCATGTACTCAGCTTGTACCTAGCTTCCTAGAGCTTTATTTTTCATTATATACCAGGCATGAGTTTTGAGATTTCAGACCCAGATTCAGGTCATTACTTCCCCCATTTTGGTACAAGCCTTACTTTTCTTATTTGGTAAAAGGATGAAGGGACAGAAAGTGTTTCGTACACTGCCTGGCACATCTGCAGTGAGTGCCCAGTGAGCATCTGTTCCACCTTTAGGCCTTGCTACTATATTATTTTCTAAGGGGGATTCTTGAAGTTGTTTAAAGTCTCTGCAAAAATGACAAAGTTTAATAGGATTTTTTTTTTTTTTTACAGTTTCTCTAGTATACCCCAAAGCCTATTACTCTTACAGCTAAGGCACAGACTCTCACTGGAACCAGAGAATTGCTTCTATACCCTAATCACATAGCAGGGCAGTGTTCCCTATCATCTGTCCTTATGACTTATCTCTATAGATAGCAGGGCAAGAGTGTGTAGCCAAGAAGCAACTGGCATGGGAAACAAAGGGGAATATGCCTAGGAGCCGCTTAGGCTCCTCTTAGGCTGCTCTCTCTCTGGTACAGTGACAATGTGCTCTGTGTCCTCTGAGTGGGGAGGTGGTGACATGTGCTCTGTGCTCAAGTTAGGGAGGAAGTGCTCAAGTTAGCTGGCAGGCAGACTGCCCAGTGGTTGCAAGGTCAGACTGCAGAGTCACACCATCGAGGTCTGCATCCTAGGCTCTGCAGCTTACTGGATAGGGTTTAAACCAACTGAGGTAAGCACATCCTGCCTCAGTTTTCTCACCTGTGTAAGAGGAACAACATACGTCTCTAATAAAATTGGTTCAATGATTATAGTTAAAAAAATAGGGGGGCTGGTGAGATGGCCCAGCGGGTAAGAGCACTAACTGCTCTTCCAAAGGTCCTGAGTTCAAATCCCAGCAACTACATGGTGGCTCACAACCATCCATAATGAGATCTGATGCCCTCTTCTGGTATGTTTGAAGACAGCTATAGTGTACTTACATATGATAAATAAAAATCTTTAAAAAAAAAAAACAAATAAAAATAGGATAGTGCCTGACACATAAATATTAGTCAAATTAATTAGTCAAAATAATTATGTAGGGTATTATTTATTACTGCCATTGTTTTAAGAACATATTGATGAATTTTAATCACTTTTATTAGGAGACTGGAGGAACTCATTTACATCACTTCCATACCAGGGAACCACAGTGATAACTCTAACTGGTATTACATAAAACAGATTCACTGTGTCAGTAAAAGACACAGGGATAGCACCTCCTGACAATATGACTCACTGGAACACTGATGACCATGGACACCAGGTCTCTGAATACCCTTGATATTGCTCATCATCGTTCATTGCATAAAGATTATCCGGGAAATTATGTGAATGGGCCATAGTAAACTCATTATCGGGAAAACAAAAAGAATGTTTTCTTGTAATTAAAGTGATTATAATTGCTGAATGAATTCCTTTAGAATGTTTGTGCGTTGCTAATCGCCAGTGTTTTCTGGGCACATCAAATCCTATTGTCAAGCAGGTTTTCTATTCTGTTGTTTTCCTGGTTTGACAGCACATGATGATCATGCACTACGCTTATAAATAGAATGTCATCAATAATTTTCCTTCAATTCTTCACTTGAGATGTCTCCCGATGCAAACTGAGTGTTGAAGCTTAACTTTAAGCACTTAAAACACATTAACACTTAACGTGCTGCTTGGAGCCTAATGAACTTTCCTCGTGCCGTCGTTTGTGTTGCTATTTAGTTTACAGTGTGCGAATCCAACACTGTACCTTGTAGATTCAATGATAATCACCATTAACTATGATAATCACTTGCCATAAAACAGGCAGACTCAATGAATGTCTCGCTTTACAGATGTGGCTCTAAGGCACTGAAATGTAAAGAATATGTTCAAGTCTCCTAGGAAGCAAGAGGAGATGTTGGGAATTGAACCCACGGCTTGCCTGTCTCACAGTTCACTTTCAGACTTATTTGTTTTATATGGGAATTCTACTTATCAAGAAACCCACACCCAACTGGTAAACTCCTTTCAAATAAGCAATATTTTAATTTTACTCCATGAGTACTAGTAACTTCATTGAAGACCATCAATGATTACTTAACATATTGCATGGCCTGTGCTGCCTACTGAATTTTACAGGCCATCTTGAGAGCACCAAAATAGCTTAAATAGGCTTGATTTCCAGTATGCTTTTATAATATCAATAAAGTTATACTTCTTTTCTATAAACATTTAAGTCTTCATTTGGAATTAAACCAAGAGTACATCTGCCAAAACCCTGCCCAACTTTCAGAGATACAAACCATCATCAGAAATCTGTTATAGCTCTAGCCCCCAAGCATGACAAAAAGGTATCAAAGGGCAGACACAGGAACACATATTTCCCTGTCCTTTAACAGCAATGGTATGAGGGAGTGTCACACTGCATATGACTGTCACTGCTCTCAGGCAATGAGCAGATTGAGCATTTTGATGACAAAATCTAGAGAGTGCCTTTATCCTTTATTCAACAGAATTTACATCTACTTTCACTCCCCCTGAGGAATGAAGATGGATAATCCTCATTTTTCAAAGCAATCAGAAATCTTGAAGAACAAATCCTAGTTCTCAAGGCACCATTGAGGGCTGTGCTAAGACAGGACCCTTGCTCTCCTCACAGGAGCATCTACCTCAGGTTTCAACCTCCCTCCACAACAACTATTAGCTAAGCTCCGTCAAGTTCTACTTTGCCTGATTAAAGTCTTACTCCCACTTAAACAGGCATTTCTATGCAACATAAATATGCTTTGATTCTGAAAATTCAAGCTCAGATTCGGTTTGGTTAGCCGTCTTCGGGGCCTTTCTGGGCTGTCATACATTTAGTAACCCCTGCTCACATACCCTGGCAGGGGCCCTTCCTCTGCTATAAAAGACAGAGGAAAGAGGTGTTGGTCTGCACAGAATGTCCTAGAGGTTTACTAGATGGATGAGAAAGAAAACAGAATCAGGGAGACTAGAAAA
Organism: Montemys delectorum; assembly: GCA_019843815.1. NCBI lineage: Eukaryota > Metazoa > Chordata > Mammalia > Rodentia > Muridae > Montemys > Montemys delectorum. Next base: position 16,382 of record JADRCD010207418.1, read on the forward strand.
AAAAATAAGGTATCTAATGACAGGAACAGAGAACCAGGCAGCAGGAGCTGAACAATTCATCTAGGGTGGTGGCTCATGTCTGTAATCCCAGCACTCAAGAGGCTGAGGCAGGAGGATCTCAAGCTGGAGATAGCCTGGGCTATACAATGAGACCTTGTCTGCAACAAAAGAAATAAACTAACAAAACGAAAGATGTGCATCCAGGGGATGCTTTTAAGCATTGCCCAAATAAAAAATAAGGATCAGTGGTCATTCTGTGGAGGCCTAGGGTTCCTGAGGCATGGAATCACTGTGGTTAGGAACTTCTTTTTGTAGGTATCATGAAATAACGGAGCTTCAGGCTACTTAGTACAGTGAACATTCAAGTGAAACATCTGAAAGAGACCAGAGTTCCCTAGCCCGAGCTCCCCTTTTACCCCATAAACCTGTCCTACTAACGACACACAGAAGAAATGGAACTAGCAAGTTTTCTTCCCTTCACACAGTTATGGCTACTCTTTTTTTTATATGCTTGCAAAATTCTCTGGAATCTAACTCCCTTGCCTCGGGCTCCAGTTTCAGCCCCTTTATTGCAAGAACATCACATATTCCTCCCTGCCAGGTGTGACTGCCTTCCCCCAGCACCTGACACAGTCACTTAAGTATCTGGCAGAGAGTTTTATTATCTAGGCAATGCTGTCTTGAAACACCATGGATAAAGTCACATCCTTAGAGAATCCACTCTGCCTTAAAAAAAAAAAAAAAACCTCAATCAATCAATCATACTATATTTGTATCAACTTTGTTTACTATCTTCTAATCAAAGCAGGAGATAAGTTACTTTTTAAAACTGCCAGTTATTAGTGGACTATCTATCTGCCTCCCCCCCCCCTCTCTCCTCTCTCTGTCTCATTGGTGTTCAGGTTTTTAGAAGATATATTGTATATATTTAATTAAGTTGATTTTCAGTATACACACTGTAGTTAGTATAAGCTGCCTCTCCTGACTTTACACTTTCTCCACGCACCTGCTTTAAAGAGTTCTTCCTCCTGCCTGAGCCATTCTCCTTCACACATATTGACGGCCCAGTGTGGAACTACTAAGTCACTTTCTGCACCCAGTCCTTTGGGTTTGTACTAAGAGCTCTCTAGGACATGTAAACCCATTTCGATACTACCTATTGGCTCTCTGAACCATTTCTCTTCTCTTTGTCTGGCTTCCCTTATGTGATCCATTTGGAATCTAGGCTCTGCCATTTTGTGATCAGTGGTAACTTTCCAGAGAGGCAAATTAGTGAAATGGCTCTTGCATCAGTTGGTAAATTGCGAACCATGCATTTAAAGAAGGAGACACACACAACCATTTAAGGAGGTACATGTTGTCCTCCATAATTGGCAAAGGGTATTATGTAGGGAAGAGGAAGTTCTCTGTTCTGAGAATACACAATTTTTAAATTGTGTCTAGTTTTAAATTTACTGAAAAGCTCCATCTCTACCACTCAATTTTTGAATCATAAGTTTCACTTTCTACCAACTGGCATAAGTATTCATTTGAAATACAATCTGACTTTCTAGATCGATAGCATAGTATTTTTCATCTTGGGAAACACTCACACATTTTAGAATGTAATTTATTATATAGCATGTATGGAAATAATGGGGGGGGGAGTCAACTAAATGTTTTTGTGTAAGTATTAATTTCTTTCTAACATAAAGCTGGCTTAGTGAGACCGATGTTCAGGATTTAAGTGTACCAGCAACCTATCCTTACCAATATCAGCACATCAACTTTATTTTTGCATATGTGAACGCTGATATTTCATACTAGGTGACTTTCACTGTGGGAGCTGCTCTGTGTACTGTGGGATCTCTAGGGATATCCCAAGCCTTCATCCATGAGAGGACCCTGTGACACTGCAGGCATAGCCAGCTGCAGAACTGTCACTGACGGAAAAAGAACCAAACGTAACTACTCAAGTAAACAAGAGTACTTCAAGTTTAATGTACATAGTCTGTCAAATATATAGACATTCAATCTTTCTTCATTCATATCTAGGTTATATACAAACCAAGTAGGCTGTGGCCTAGGAACGTTCATTAAATCCAAAGTATTGATATGTTCTCGTATTTTGAAAACAGTCTTGGTTCTGCATTGCTGTTAGCTAGGTTTTGTGATGTCATATTTCAGTGATTGTTGAAAACAAAACAAAACAAAACAAAACAAAACAAAACAAAGCCTTTCAGCTACACTACCAGTCTCTCATTACTACTCATAGCCAAGTTTCCCTATAGCTCTGAAGACAAGAAGAGCAAAGGAGAAAATAAACGGAGAAAGCTGGAGATTTCCTGGAATTATTTTCCCATGTGCATTAAGATGGGATGACAGGGCTAGAGGATTAATTAGTCGGAGAGTCAGAAGTGGTTTAGTAACAATGGCTCTGGTTCGTCTGATAGCCATGTTCAGTTAGGGATGGATAAAGCTGCCTCTACGCCAAAATCAAATGTTCAGTTATACACAAACACTAATGGGGGAAGATGAGAGAGGAAGGGAAGGAGAGAGAGAGAGAGAGAGAGAGAGAGAGAGAGAGAGAGAGAGAGAGATGGGTATACTTTACCATCCCCGGGGATGATGCGGAGAGTCACTGTGTTGCCCGCTTCTTTGATTAGGTTGACAATGTCAGAATGGGATTTGTTGGTGATGGAACATCCATTTACTGCCAAGATCCGGTCTCCTACTTTCAGCTTGCCACAGCGGTCAGCAGGGCTCCCCTCAATAATCCGACCTATTTTGTGAGGCATAGCCACACATGCATTGCCTGCTTTGGTATTGAGTTTTAATTTTTTTTTAAAGTTATGTGGGAATATAGTGAAGGGAGGAGAAAAGGGTTGAAAAGGGAAAGAGAAGGTTAAGTGTTAATTAATTAAAGCATTAAGCAAATGTTATTAAAGGAGAGCACTGTGCTGATGGTCAAAACATTGGCAATACTCAGGGTGCCTAAAAAGCACAGCCCTGAGTCTACAGCTCAAGGTCACAGTCCTTTTTACTTTAAAAGGATGGCAAAACCCCAGCTTCTCTCCTTAAAACAATTAAGAGTTTGGGGGTATTTGGCAACTTGAGTCTTGAAACCCCCAAACGAACTTGGTGGTCGTTGGTTTATTTTGGGGCTGTACATATAAACCCCAAGAGCTGGGGTGGATGCTTTTACCCATTTTGTCTTCTTGCCACTTCGTTTTGCCAACTGTTATTAACGCTTCTGCCAATGTTTTGTTCTTTCTCCATTTACAAAAATAATCACTGGGTTTCTGGGGGAGGTTAAGAGTCTGCTAGCATTAAAAGTTCAATCAGAAAGCACAAAGTTGACCGACACCTTTGCTCTCTGTACACGCTGATGGAAGCTTCAGGAAAGGCATAACTGTAAGAGATAAGCCAGGAGAGCGCCAAGACCGACACTCGGGGATCCATGTTCACTCAGCCCAAGTCGGGAGCACTCAGGGAGGCCTTGGTGTGCTCATTAGCTCTGAGCCTGCCTCTTCCAGCCTCACAGACAAATTCCCTTGAAGGGACGTAGTGAAAAATCTAGCATCTCCTCAAGCTGAGGACAGCAAAGCGAAGCTAGCCCCAAGGCATTCCCCTAGCTCTCTTCCTTCAGTCATCGTTGTCAACTCTCGGACTTACAGGCGTACACATAGGGTATGAACCCGGGTGGAAGGGGATCTGCAGGTTTATTGCACGCTGGAGCCACTCTGCCGGGAGAACTGTCTTTGAGAGGTGCTCTGCCATAACCAGGTGGTTGTGTAGTGAGTTCCAATGTGTGCCTGTTTTGTCTTGTTTGTTTTTGACATAGGGTTTCAGTGTTGAACCTGGATGTCCTGGAACTAGCTCTGCAGAGCAGTTCTCGAACTCAAGAGAAATCTGCTTGCCTCTCCTTCCTGAGTTCTGTGCCACCACTGCCTGGCTGAGTTCCAATGTTTTTTTTTTTTTTTTTTTTTTTCATGCATACTTTTAGAATTTGTTTTCTCAGAAGTATCAAAACAGGGACATAGCTGGGTCACCTTTTGGAAATGGTGACAAAATTAATAGGGGAGACAACAGAGTCAACTGTGCAGACTCCATTGTAATTTTGACCTGAAGTGAAAACTATCTGAAAAACACACTTGGACTCTTTCAAATCTGAATGGAGGAGTTGACTGAGTCTGTATCGCTAAGCGGAATGCCAAACTAAAAGAATTTTAAAAGAATTTGGTGAACGTAGGCAGGAGGTGCAGCGGAAGGTGCACGTATGGGACCGAGGTCCAGAGTAAACGCAGCTCAGCTCCAAGGCTAACCTGCAGGACAAGGGTCTCAAACAGCAGGCGTGCAGAAAGGCTCTGCATAGCTCAACAGTCTCGTGCAAGGTGTTAGGGAAGTTCAATTTGTTGATTGTAAGAACCCAAGGAAAATAATCAAAAGATCCAACCGTGAGTGAAAACATTCAATACTCATCATCCACCACAGAGCCTGTCACTGGACATACCTGCTTTTTCTTTCTGGAGCCTGAAAACAAGAACTACGGTAAAGCTCAGTGTGCTGTGGGGTATACTGGAAATTTGGGGTGAAAAACAACTTGGCATTTCCTTCCCCTGTTTCTTGTTATTTTTAAAGTCAGCAGAAAAGTCTTTGAGGTAATTTAAAAGCAAAGCAAAAGTCAAACAAAATAAAAGCCGGCGCCTTGATGCTGGATCATGCGTTGGGCCATGCGGTGATGACTTGATCTTCGCAGCTTAGAGAAGCACGGTTAGAAATGGGTGTGGTTACTGCAGTCACACATGGGCAGACCAGGCTGAGTGGCCCCTTTAGCAAGAAGCAACTTATCAAGACTAACTGGAGGCAGAGTGGGTTCTACTGGATCAGAATGTTAAAAGGATACAGCCCCTTGTTAACTTCAGTGAGTGACCTAGACCTCTGGCCACAAGGACCTATGGGGTCGAGCCATTTGAGAGAAAATTTAAGCCTGTATCATTACTCTTCCTGTCTCCTATCACCTTCCAGTATGCTCAGGAAATGACAAGGGACTGAATCAGACAGGAGGGTGCACACCCACTGCAACAGGACTCAACTGGTTTCCTGTCTGCCTTTGTGAGTCCACCCAGGAGAGCTTAATATTTGGAGAAGATTATAAAACATATCCATACTTCAGTAAAACCTAAGGCCTGAATAAGACCCCAAAACAAATGACTCTTAACTCAGCATTTAGCTAGATTCTAAAGCAACAATAAAGTATGATTTAAAACTTCGGGCAGCATTCAGGTTGGGACAGAGAAAGGCCACATGAGGTGGGGGACAATCACAGGTCACTTTTTACTTCTTACTGCTCTATTTTTCCTAGGCATTCTTACAAACATCTGCTGCTTTTAGAAATCCTTATGGCTTTCTGAGGCCGTTATTATTAATATCCTCTACTTAGAAACTATCTCAGGTTTTTTTTCTGGCAAGAATTGTATAATTCTTTACACTACCCAGGGGCTGCTATTCAAATTTGACACAAATCTTTTGTGTCCTTGAAACTGTGCATGACCAAACATTTAGGAAGCTAGAAGGGGGCAGTAGGGAAGGGGACCCAACAAAACCTACCAAATAAACTCCATCTCCAATTAAGACTTTAATATATGAAGAGAAAAAACACTAAGGCATTTATTTCTGTTAACAGCTAAGCTCAGAATCTCTGTAAGGGCAGTAAGTCACCTAAACTGCTGACCCATCCTGGGCCCAGTCCTTTCTAGCACTCACCGAAGGTTGTGCCCGCTTCAGGCCTGCTCACGGAGGACACGATGACAAACCCAAAGCCCTCGTTCTCCCCACGCCGAATCTCCACATCATAGGGCTGCAGGACAGCGCTCACCACACCGCTGCCCCCGCCGCCACCACTGCCAATGCCGCTGGTGCTGCCGCTGCCAGAGCTCACGGTGTTCAGCGAGTTCTGGCTGCCCTGCGGCGTGCGCTTCTCTTCCGTCAGAGACGCAGGCTGGTTGCTACTGTGGTGCGATGAAGCTGGTGAGGGCATCTCATTCTCTGCTTTGGGGACTGCAAGAGAGATGTGCGTCTAAACCATTTGATTCCCGGAAGATGGGACCCAGCCACCACACTTCCAACTTCCCCACCTGTAAAAAAAAATTCAAGCTGCTAATGATGGTGCCTGGACTTAAGAGAACTGCCACACAGGCATGAATAGCAACCTCGCTGTGGAAACGTTAATAGTCAGGCTCCAGGAAGGCAGACTATACACACTGACTCCCAAAGAGGACTCCTAGATAGTTCTGTATTTAGGAGGTACACAGTATTTACAGGGTAGACAGTACAGGGACAATACCCATTATGCCATTCAGTCTACAGCAACATCCAGTTCTGACTTTCTCCTGTGTGGGAAGGAACTGTGAGAGGACTCTGATATGAGCTCTACCCTTGAGCAAGGACTGTAGCTTCACAGGCTCACTCACTCACAGTCAGAGCTTTCTTCCCTCCTCCTTCTGTCATGTTTGCTCAGTGTTTACTTCTTCATTGGGCAGGAGACTACTGGGGTTGTACCTTTAAGACTCACCCAGATGGATTCATGAGGACCCATGGTAGGTTCACTTAACTGTTCTCCCCAGCTCCCAGCTGTAAACATCTACTCCAACAGAGCTAGAGGTACTGGCTTCTGTTCCAACGTTAGTCAGCCTTTCTGTCTTGCTGCCTTGTCAGCTAACGGGGAGAACATTCTTAGTCCACAGCCCAGGTGGAACCAGGCAACAAAAGGAGTGTGTGCTGATGTAGGCTGTGGCTAGGACTATCTTTATCCACAAAGCTTTTACTTTCATAGATGTTCTTGATTAGGGGAAGCACACATGTTGCAATCCGAGAGTTCCTACATGGAACTCAGGGGCACAGGTGCATCGTCACACACTGGAGTCCATTTCTAGAATTCTGTCAGCTTCCCCAAGTGAAGCCCTCACCACTGAAGAACAACTCTCTGGTTTCCCCCCTTTCTGCTTGCTACCTGTTTACCTGACTTTGCTTAATATGAGATCTGCAAAGGACTAACATGGTAAACATCCCAAACGTTTAAATCTTCCAAAATAAACCTGAAATAATAAGAGTGAAATTTACATTGCTTTACTACTTTCAATCTAAGCCAGGGAAATCAAATAGTCTTCAACTCACTTCGAAACTCAAACCAAACTAGCTGACTGCCACCGGCTGCATGGTAGAAGAGCTTTGGTGGCCTGGAATGAGTTCTAAGGACACAGTCTGTGGTGGAGTGGGACTGTTTTCAATGGCTGCCATTAGACTCTTATATTGGCATTGAACAACATCATACTGTAACTAATTATATATCACTTAAAGGAAGCTACATTAGTATTTTCTAAGGGCCACCTAATTTTACTGGTAGGTAACTGTTACACTGATATTAAGGCTACAGAGAACTCATAGGGTTTCGCATCATACTTCTTCAGTAAACCAAGTGGCACAACGGTTAATTTTCCTCTTCTGGATTCTGTCGCACTGGCTTTGAGTAGAGGCTGCATTAAAAGATGAACAGTAAAGACATAGGCGGCAGGGAAGAACAGATATGTCGGAGCTTTCTTAAAGTGGCAGAGACAGATAAGGAAATAGGCTGTGAGGCACAGGCATGGCAGGACAGGGGTGCTAAAACCTGAGAGCATTTGGAGAAGCGCTCTTCTTTGTGAGTTGGGCCTGAAAGCGTATTTTTAAAAGCTGCAGAGGAAATCAGGGATGTCCTAGAACTGGCCAGCTCCTTAGCTTTCCAGTGAAGGACAAAGAAAAGCCTTGAGGAACGAAGCAAGAGCGAGGGCTGGGTGAGGACGAGCTCATTTCGAAGTCCAAACCCGGCTTCTGTTCTTTGACTCCTGAGCTGACCTTTTCTCACACTCCTGATGAGCTCTTGGGATGAGGATTATCACTCAGTGAAGAGAAAGGCTAAGTTCTGGTTGGTGAGGGGGCAAGAGGCAGGGGATGTATAGTCAACTCGCACTCTTCTGGACATCTTTCTGGAGCATATGCAAAGAGCATATTAAACTACTTCTGAATGACAGCGGGGCTGGAGAGAAAGAAACCATCTGGAAATTCTGAGCTTGATCACATTTGCAAACATTTGCTAAAATAGAAGCTTGAGGAGGAGGCAGACCCAGACAGAGCACGGTCTGGAGGAATGAATGAGAGACATACCAGCAAACACCACTTTACGTCTCACTGTGAGATTGACATGGCCTTGCTTGGCAGCTTGTTGCATAAGCTGGACCACGAGCTGGTGTGATTTCCCAATTACTGGTGTCCCATCCACACAGATTAATTCATCTCCAGACCTCAGGCGGCCGTCTGTGTCAGCAGCACCCAGTGGTACGATGTGACCGATATAAATCTGTTGAGTAATCAGATGACGGGTGAAACACTGCCCTGTTGGGTTTACTATCAAGACTGATAGCCCGTGTATCTCTAGAAATAATTCAGTTCCTTCATTCATGTCCACATGCATGCCACAAACAATTATTGAGCACCTCCTGGTGTAAGGCGTTGTGCCAGGTGCTGTAGCAGTTTGTGGAAAAAGTAACTATTTGTTCCAGGGCTCTCTGAAATAGATACATCTGTAGTCTGCCAATCATGCATTTTTCCTCTATTCTGGAAAAAACCGATCACTTTATTTCCTTACTTAAAAGGCTTTTCTTCATTTCCCGTCTACTCAAGAACCTCACTTTCATTGCACCCCACTAATCATATCGGTACTTCTTCTCTTAAAGAGTCTAGTACTGTCTGCTCAGCAGTAGGGCATTTCACTAAACAGTATAAAATGAGGGAAAAGTGAAGCTGTCTGGCCATCTTTCAGGACCAGAAGGCAGAGGAACATTTATATCCAATGTCTTAAAGTTTCACCATTCACTAAATGTTGAGTTTAAATATTGGTGTGTGGCTTTTGTCTTCTCAGTAGACAATAATGTTATCATTTTCTTTACATGACATTTAGAGTTTAGGAGGGGCAAGAACAAAAAGATGAAGGACTTGGGCTGTGTCAGCCCCTCCATTTACACTAGCTCTGTGACCTTGGGCCAGTTAATTAGTCTTTCTGGGTCTTTCCTTTTCTGGTTTGAAAAACAGGGATACATCTTGGATGAAGGAGGGAACACGTGTTAGAAGTCTTGAGCAGAGCACACCACACACACAGTAACTGCTCCATGAATAATAGCTTTTGTTCCAAAGGGATCAAGGCTTCTTCTCTTTTGTTTTCCTTGCAAAGAACACTGTGGTGTTAAACTTACTCTAAGAGGCTAAGGCACAGGGAGGAGAAGCAGCGTTTCTAGATCACTGTTCAGGGTTCTTTTTCTGTTATTTAAAGACAGGGTGCCATTTTCCCTGAACCAGTACTGCTGCCTAGGTAAGCTCCCTCTGTGCTCTGGTCATCTATTACACCGACCCCTCTACTTTCTACTCACGTACACACACCCTCTCTCTACTGCAGATGCATCGAGCTTGGTTAGGGTGATGCTCACTCTGCCTTTTGTTTGCCCTCTTCTTAGTGTGTGTGTGTGTGTGGGGGGGGGGGATAGCTGCTGAAATTCCCCAGCACACACAAAAGCTTTAGAAAACATTTACTTTCCTTCTTCCTCAAGACAAAGAACAATAACAATAACAACAACAACAACAACAACAACAACAACTGCAGCTCCACAAAGTGCCAGTGTGAAATCCACACTGCCCAAGATGGAAGAGCCGAGGGCCACAGCTGGCTGGATTCCTATCTTGGCGATCTGTCATTGCTGCCACTCTCCTTTGAAGCCTTAGCAAATAGCACTGGGGAAGGAAGCAGATAAAAGACTCACGGGTTCCCCTGGCTCATTTCCACCCAGAATCCTAAATCCAAATCCGGTCTCTTTTCTCCAGAGGAAGATGTCCTGTTCCTGGTAATCTGGAACTGCAGAGAAGGAAAAAGGGAGAAAGATCATTTCACTAATAAAAAGGGTCACGTGTCTCAGATGGGTACAAACAGGACCAGGATGGATGGCATATGCACAGATAAAAACAGCACAGTCAACTAAAGAAAAGGTCATGGATGGGTGACAACAAGGGGCACAAGTAAGTAGCAGGGCCAGTCAGCTCTGCAGTTCTCCAAAGGACTACGGAGTGCCTGATAAATTCCTACTTTAGCTCACACCATCATGGACAGCTGAGTCAGGAGTCAGCAAGGGCCTCTCTCCCCAGCATCGTTGCAACAGGAACCAAGTAAATTAAATCACTATGGGTTGCACTACAAAGCAAGCATCCGTGAATAAAGTCACCTGTAGTGAGTGCCTCTCTGGAGAAAAACATTGGTTCTATGGATTGGAATGTTCCTAAAAATTAAATGATTTGTTATTTTACTGAGAGGATAAGTGTTATGGCTTGGGCTTAAAAGAATTTCTAATTAATTTTTAATTACTATCTTTTTTTCCCTAACTTAATCAAGACCAGTGACACCAGTAATTTGATACGAGATCAATTTTGTGAGGAAAAAAAAGTTACTTAAAAGGGCTATGGGATGTACAGCTAAATGATATACTGCTTGCCTATCCTTCCCCAAGCCTTGGGTGTGATCCCTGGCACCATTACAAAACAAAACAACTCTAAGACTGAAAAAGAGAGAGTTTAATATGATTTTCATCCTGTTACCCCAGAGTGGTGAGACTTCATCCCTAGGGCCAAAGGACAGAATCTTCTGAGCAATTAACTGTATTTCATAACTAAATTAAAGCTTTCCCTTAATTTGCCTATGGTATTTGAACAGTATATGTTATAACTCATTATTCGATAACTTGCTATTTTATGTTTAACACTCAGTAATGACCTAGTGCTTTAAAATGAAGCTCTCAATAAATTCCAGAAAATGTTTGTTGTGCATGAACTCATTCTATATAGCTGCACTGTCACTTCACTGTGACATCAAAGGTGGTTACTTTCATGTCATTATTATTGTGTATTTGATGTACATACAAAGTGTTTTATAGTTTATAAAGTGATACAACTTTTAGTTAAAGAGAACACATTATAATTTAGTTGCAGTGAATTCTGAAGGGGCATTAAATTACTGCCCTACATTCTTTCTTATTTGTTTCATTAATTGTATTTTGGGCTGTAGAAGTATCCAGGCCTGAGATTTTAATTCCCATCTTCTCCAATTTTGAATGATGGGACAGGAAAGATGAAAATGGTGGCTTAGATTTCACATTGTGGAGAACTGTTCCTTTTTAGTGCTTTGTTTAGAGCCTAAGATGCACAGTAAATGAATAAGCCGAGGGGAACAGGCAAATAGGTAAGTACGAGGTAGAGTGTACTTGCTCACAATTGGATATTTTGCTTGAGCAACTTCAATGCTGGGGCTCTACCCAGGTGTGTGTGTCTAGTCCTTCTTATTGTAAATGCTGAGGCTAACTTGTAAAATGCCAAGGGAGGTAAACCCAGCTCTACTACGGGACTCCTACTGAACAATTATAGACTAACATTTCCTTGAACACATGATGTGCGTGTGTGTGTGTGTGTGTGTGTGTGTGTGTGTGTGTATACATGCATACAATTCATTCATTCCTGTGTGAGCAGCTTAGTAAATGCTGCTTGCTGTTAATTGCCTCACCGACATAATAAGCTAACTCAGAGGGTATTCTGTCTTTTGGGTTATACAGGGAAGGAAACTAGCACCCCAAACGACCACTGGGGTCTTCTGGGTGATTTTCAGCCAGTATACTTGGCTGCTGGAGCTTTCTGTGAGCAATTAAAGAACCTCTGCAGAGGCCTAAAGCCCAGAGTCTTTTTCTTTTTCTTTTTTCCTTCAGCATCACATAACACAGTATCATTTCTCCATCCTACAGGGACAAAACAAACAAACAAACAAACAAAAAACCCAAAACCTGTAGTTCATTTCTGCTTTATGTGGCAATGAGGTGTCAGCTATCATGGTATTTGGAAGAAGAGACCCAACAGATTTAGGTCAATGACCTGAGTTAGTCCACAGAGGGGAAAAAAGTTTTGCTTCCTTTTCAAGAATCAACAAGAAAATGATAAGTTTATCAAAAAAAAAAAAAAAAAAAAAAAAAAAAAAAAAAAAAGGTGCCCTGTGACACTTGAGATCTAAAGACACCAAAGATGAAAAGGAAACACAGATACAGATACACAGACACAAACACCAACACAGACACATGACAAAGAAAGTCTTCTGGTACTTTAATTTTAGCCTACTAACAATTTTATTCTTCTTACCAACTGAGTACCATTTACCCAAATAAATATAACTTTGACTTGTGAATTGATACTGACACATGCCATGGTATTCAAATTTTATCTTCTATGATAGCACTTCTTTGTATAAAAAGTGCTAGGGTTTAGTTCCCCCAAATGTTTTCACTCTCTACCTCCAGAGGTTGCATTTGAGAGAGCAGCAGTGTAAGGCCATTTTCCCCAAATTACTATATATATAACAGTAATATATATATATTACTGTTGATATTTTAGTGAGGCCAGTCTCACAGAACTAACAGCTCTGATCCATCTCTGTGTGTCTTAAGGGGACACTCTCTGTAGCTAATCTGCTTCTGGTATTGGTCATGGTCTCTTAACAAAGTAGCAGAATGTCTTTCCTTGAAGTGTCATGCGAGTGAGGTCACCAGGCCCTGGTGTCACCACTGGCACAGACTGTGAGAACACACATGTCACCCCCTAATCTCATCTGATGCCTGGCTTATGCTCGGCCAATACATGCACTTTTATCATTCCTCGCTTCTGTGGACTTTGCCCCGGACAGATGGGAACATCAGACAGGATGGATGAGAACGGAGGAGCAAAAGTTTGCGGCAGATCCTTACTCTGACATTCTCCAAAACTCGTGGAATTGATTTCTCTGTCTCTTTCACCCTTGCTCAATCCTGATGCAGGCGAAGGTGACATAGCTGGAATATCAATTTCACAATTGTGTAAAGTTTAACATGTGCTCTTTCTTAGCTCATTTTAACTTCGTCATGACTGATAAGGGGTATTCAGTTCAGCATCACAATAAGAGTCTCTACCTTTATTCAACAGAGGTTACGCCTGCTTTGGGTTCAGAGGACACTAGCTTGATTCTGGTTTTCACTTTCTTTTTTAAGGTGCTTCACTTGTCAAAAAGCTAATTGAACACTGAGGGCTTCCTGGGACTTCATTACCACCATAGGCTACTTATGTGTAATTAGGCTCTAACCACCTTCTTGAATGACCTTGTTTCATGTCATGAGCACTAGAAAGCTGTCTACACTCTCATTGCCTTTTGAGAAAAATGGAAGCATATGTGTGCCACCATTACACACCAACACTGGTTATTTAGGGGAGCATCAATCCCTAGAGACTCCATTCTGAGGCTGAAGCGTGCCCTGGTGAATTCTAGGCAGTTCAAACCAGAATAGTCTTTCTTATGTTTGAGATGCAGTCACAGAATCCGTCGACTTTGAATGAACACCCAGATAGAAATTGTTATAATCATCTTAAATTCCTGGTGTCAGACTTGTGAGCACAATTCCCTAAAGGACAGCTTTATAACGCTGGCCAAGATGGCCGTGTTGACTGCTTCCTTCTCAAGCTGTGCCACAAGCAGGCCAATACTTTACTTGTAAGCTTTGGAGTTCCTTTTACAGTAAACGCTGCCGTGCACAAGGTGAACATCTTCTAATAAGACCAATCCTATCATTTTTAAAGACGTGGATTCAATTGTCATGTTATCTAGAGAAAATACAAAATAGGCAAGATGGCTTATTTAAAGGACCTCGAGTCTTTAATTAACATTGAAATCCTTCAAAGGGATCCATTAACACATTTGTAACTCAGATTAAATCATTCTGACACTGCGGTTTTGGCAGATGGCCAAACTGAGAGGATAGTATTTTGCGAAAAACCTAGACCATGTACGGGAAAGCGGTCATCTGTGTGTCTGTCTTTATGTTGGCTTTAACAATAAAATTTACTTTTCCTTCAGGGTTTGCCTTTATCATCATGGGATGGGGATGGAATTCCCTCCACCCAGATATTCCTCCTTAAAAAAAAAAAAAAGTTCTTAAAAAGACAAAATACAAAATCACTTAGAGCAACAGGAGAAATAATTTTGAGACTAAACAAAATACTAACTCAAGATTGATACAGGTTCATTAGTAGGTACCATGGAAAGAAAAGCATCTGTGATAGACAGAATAATTATACTGGGGGGTGGATGGATTTTGATTGTTCTCATTAGTAGAGAAGGAAAAAAAAACTATGCAGACCTTAACAGCCATTAGGCTGCAACTATCACTTGATCACAGAACCTCCAATCCCAAATAGACACTGATTCTCCCTCATGCTCCTGCTGCTTTGATGGTACACAAAGTCAAGGAGCCAAAGATAAAAGATGTCCAAATGTTTGTCTCACATCCATTTGAGCAATGTCAGTGCTTATAGCAATTGGATATGGCCATACTGGATTTTCCAATTTCTTTACCTGATGTAACTTTCTTAAAAGTTGAATAACCAAATCCCAAGAAATACTGATGCTTTGGGTGAGATAAATATGCCTACCATTGAGCATGTGCTTAGAGCATCCTGCCAATCCAGGAAGACCAGCTAGTAGTTCAGGGAATGATTTATTGGATCACAAAATGATTGGACCACGGAAAACTCAATCATAACGTGCTCCGTACTGAAGAAAGCAGGGCCATGGTTAATAAAGTGACGATGGCTCAACATCCCCTGAAGTTGGGTCATCTACTGAAGAAGCCACATGGTTAGAGAGAAATGTGAAGAGGCTATGGAACATTTTCCCTTGGAAGGCATTCCTTCAGTGGTATTTTAAAGAGAAATCACTACAGTTAGAGAGGACTCCTGGTATGATGTCCAGGTTTATACCAGTTGGGCATTTCTGATCTGAAAACCTCAAATGCTCTAAAACCCAAAGCTTTTAAGTATCGACGTAACACCACAAAAAAAAAAAAAAAAAAAAAAAAAAAAAGGCTATGCCATAAAACTTATATTCACAAATAAAATCACTGCAAACACAGTTTAAAATGACTTTCTGGCTTTGAGTGTAAGGGATATATGAAACATAAATGGATTTGAAATTTAGACTCAAGTCCCATTCTCAGATTATCTCATTATGGATAAGCAAATTTATTTCAAAATCTGAAACTGGAAGCATTTTTGATAAAGGATGCTCAACTTTGTTGTGAGCATTGCCTGTGGGAAATTTCCAGAAGAGTTTGATGGGCATCTTCCTCAGTTGGGGTGAGGTGGGTAGGTGTGCATGTGTTCCATTAGCTGGCTTTTGTCAGCACAGTGAGGCTGAGCCAGCACAACAGCCTATCTAATGGCTCACTGTTGACCCTGATGATACTTCAAGGGACCTCTAGCAGCTGATAATTGGCAAGAGGTGAGACCCTCATGCACTCCTTAATTGTTCACTTTTACCTAAGGGTTTGGTCAGTTTTTCTTCTTGTGGCTGCTGGCCTTACACATTCCCTTTATCTGAGTCACAGAACAATGAAGTCTCCCCAAACACCCTTCACCCAGCGCAGGTTTGCTGCACATCCAAGTCAGAGTGGTTGGTGAGAGCAGGAGAACCCTTGACCTCTCATCAGCTTCTGGGCTACAATCTCCATGGAGATTGTGGCTTGGGACAAAACCCATGCTATGGGCAGCTATAAAGCAACACTGTTTTCTCTCACAGCCTTTCCCAAGTCACAAATATAATGTCTTCACTCCACAAATATAATAGTCAAATAACACATGCTGCCTCATTCCGGGGCATATTGACCAACCATCTGGAGAGAGAAATATCAGTGACAGCAAGCCTCCTAAAGGCCTGATATGCTTCTACCAAGCCCAGGGCATTTTAGGGACTTGCTTTGATAAAATAATGAAGACTAATCCGCAGTAGTCATTAAAAATGAGAGACGAGAAATACGGAGGGGGTTTTAGGTTTATAAGGTCTGGGAAGTTCTGAGCACATCTTTCCAAGTCTGTCTAATAAAAAGGCAGAACACAGAGCACACCTGACCAGTGTGTAAATAATCAAGCTACAATCATCCCCTGTGATTTTTTTTTCCCCAAGCGCACACCTGACCAGTATATAGATAATTAAGCTACAATCATCCTCTGTGAGTTTTCTTTCCCACCTTTTTAAGGGAAATGTTTGTAAAGATTGAAGAGGGTAAAATAAAACACTACCAGGAAATTTAAAAATCCACAAGGCCACAAAGAAAGCACCTGAGCTCTTCTCATGAACCCACAATCACAATTGTGCTCTGTTGTGTGTCTGAGCAGAGACACAGAGCACCTCGTGGTCTCTACTTGGGAATGAACTGAATGCGGTGGCTCTTAGCAACCACCTCTTTACCCTAGCTTCGGCAAAACGGAGGCGTCGTCCGGGGTACACAGGTAACCTGGGGATTCTATCTGCTCTGAGAAGCTGGGGCTTTCTTTCTTCCCGCCTTCTTTACCTCAGTCCACTTGACACCTAGGCCTCTTCAATTAAGAGGAAGTTAGACAGCGGGGAAAGGCCTGGAAAAGCAGGAACCCAGGTGTTACTCACGTCGGTTTTCATACATGCTCCTGGACTGGGCCCAGATTTTAAAAGGATCTGGCTTTTTCTGCCCAGAGCTGTCTGTCTGATCTGGAGCAGGGGCGTCTGCGGGTGAGTACTCAGAGAGCACTTGAGTGCCGTGACTCGGGGATGCTGTGTGCAGGCTCCGGTGGCTGGAGACGCTGTGCTGGGAGCTGTTCTGGCTGTCTTTCCTCTCCAGTGGCTGCTGTAAGAAAGCAAGTGAGAGAGCCAAGAAAGGAAGACGATTGTGGCTTCTGCAGTGGGCATCTCTCCCCAGCCTGACTTTGCACACGCATGTGCCTATGAGCTTAGAACAACAAAGTCTGGCTACTACCTTTTTCCAGCCAAGTGTTGGAGGCAGATAAATGCTCAAAAGATTGGCAGAAAGACAGGGGGCTGGACCAGAGAGATATAACCATAGAGCATGGTGTTCTCCAGGCTATAGCAGGGAAACCATTCTGACTTTCACTGTTAAGTTCTCTGGAAGATACTCTCTATTGAAGGATGTAGCATCTATCCTGACACCTTCATTTCCTGACAAAAATATGTGACTCAAGATACCACGTTTCAAAGCTGGGCGGTGGTGGCGCATGTCTTTAATCCCAGCACTTGGGAGGCAGAGGCAGAGAGGCAGGTGAATTTCTGAGTTTGAGGCCACCCTGGTCTACAGAGTGAGTTCCAGGATAGCCAGGGCTACACAGAGAAACCCTGTCTCGAAAAAACCAAAAGATACCTTGTTTCAGATGTAAGTCTGTACTCTCTACAAGCAATACAACCAGGGCTAACAATACTTCTTGTGGCTTCATATGCTGTATCTCTTAGTAATAAAATACCTGCTCTGCTCTAAAGGTTTCTACCAGTTCCATTCCAGCAGAGACTGGGTCACAGCATTAGGTAGTCAGGCCTAGAGCCACAGTGCACTGTACTTATGGGCAGGGAATCATCAGGTCAAGAGTCTCTATAGTTTACTCTGAATCAATGCTAAAGGTGTGGCTTTCCACCTCTTGATTACTGAGATACTACCGTGAGTTTAAAAGTCAAGAGCAAATGTAATGTATGTATATGTATTGTCCTGCAGGGTTCAGCAGTCCTAGATTGGTAACTGTCCACAGTTCAAATACCTTTCAAAGAGGGAACTTCATTGACTTCAAAAGCAGAGTCAAGTTCTTGATCACCGAAACCAGCTTAACACAGACTTTTATCTTAGGAAGTGTTCTCTGAATTGACACAGACAACAGCCAAGATCCTCATAATGGTTTCACCCCTGCAAATGCTATACTGGAATTCTGCCTCCTTTGCAAAAGACACCATGTTACTGAACTTCTGTGCCTAGTGATCAGGAGGTAGGAGACTAGTGTGTGCACATACGTGTGTGTGTGGTGTGTTTATGTATGTGTACATGTGTGCGATGTGTGTGCTCGCGCTTGTTTGCACATGTGTATCCATCTCTATCCTCTAGCATACAGACCACAGATCTCTTTTGAAAGCGGTCCATAAGATCCTGACTGTGTGCGACCTGGTCCCCTAGAGCTCTGTCACCAGAGGCTATCATCGATCCTGTTCCTTGCTCTCCCCTCACGTGGCCTCCATCTTTCAACCTTTGTTAGAAATGTCCACGAGCCTTTCCCCCAGTAAGCAGATGAAGGAGAGTCCAAAAAGAACATAAGTTTTTATATTTGTGTGGCAAGCCTTTTACTGGCAGCCACCTCTCAACTCCTTGATTTGCTCCTGACTGCTAGAGCTCTGGCTATAGGTTTTGGAAAAGTTCTGTACTTGAGGGAAAGAAAGTCCCTCCCACGTAACGTGAAGCGGTGAAGCACCAGGGAAAGCACAGGGCAAATACAACACATCACCCTTTCTTTCTTCGGGCGATTAAAGTACTTGGCTCTGGGCTTGACAGACATGATGTAGGTACTCTGCCACCTTTAAAGGTCCTTCTCCAGACTGACATCAGCTCTAGAGCTTCATAGCATGCCCTGGAAAGTGATCCCTGCTCTGTCCCTTCCTTGGGTAACATGCTGAAGCTGTCGAGGGTGAGAACAGCACCAGTTCTCTTTTGGATGTGCACAAGTTAGCTTTCTCATCGTGTGTCTCTTACAAGGCTCCCCCAATCACAAAACATACATAATAGCATCTGCCCATTGTTGACATAAACATATCGCACAATATTTAGAAAAAAAATAGGTACTATGGTACTATGCTTAAGTTTCCTCCTTTATTTCATACTTTTCAGCTTGGCTTATCTTTTTTTTTTTTTTTTTTTTAAAAAACAACAGGTAACATTTTACAAGGAAAAGCAAAGGCTATTTCCATCTTGAAGTGACTTTAGTAACCAGTCTATGACTTTTTATGTTGTTAAGGAGACATTCTAAATATAAAAACCGAGTCATTCAACACAGGGGCTGAGTTTGCCTGGGGGAGACTCACCCCATCAAATGCCTACCCTATTTTTGTTCCTTAAAAGAACGGAACCCATCAACACTGAGTTCATTTCACAGATGAGGTAAGACTCTAATCCTGAAAGCTTCAGTCTCCATTCAAGGTCACTCACCCCTATCCCACCCTAAGCCTTCCTGCTACAGTATACCTGGAGAATGCTCACATGTGGTTGTTTCAGGGGGTACACTGTGCAGCATGCATTCCCTCTAACTTCTCGGGTACCTGTCCCTGACAACCAAACTTTAAGCTTTTCCTCCCTGTCACACTGAGAGTCTGATGAACGTGTTGGGCACTTCTGATGTACAACGTGCCTCCTGGTTTTCGGCCCACACAGAGCCAAGGGTTTGAGACCTGGTCCCCAGCTGGTGATGCTGTTGGCAGGTTGCTGAGTCTTTGGTGACATATGGCCAGCTATCAGAAGTGGGTCTCCTGGGTGGTTCTGGAAGATGATAATGCCCTTCTGGTGCTAGCCCAGCCTTTCTGCTTCTTCTCTGTCACCATAATATGATCAGCCACTTGATGTTCCTGCTGACAGAGAGTAAGCGAACCCCGCAGTTGTGCCTCCTTATCCTGACTGACGGATATCCCCTGAGCTCATGAGCCAAAATAAATGCCCCCCCCCCCCCTTAAAATGCTTCTGTCAAGAACATCTCACCCTGATGAGAGGAATCATGTACAGAGTCAGACATGTTGCTCAGATGGGTTTCTAAGGGCCTATAATGTTTATCTCATCCTAGACACACAGGGCCTAGCCTCTGGTTCAACTAGAGCTTGCTTGGCCACAAAGGCAGAATGCAGGAAGTCTCCGGAAAACACTTTAGCCTTATAACAGCCTTTCTCACCTCACCCTGAAGACCTGATTGAAGTCTGATTTACAACAAAATGAGAGGCAAAGTTGCATCTCCTTAAACTGTGCCTCCCTCGGAGTCCCTTTAAGGTCACCCAATGTGGCCTCTCAGTTGGAAAATATCAACCAGGGGAATTTCCAAAATTTTGGAAAAAGTGCTCCAAAAACTCTACCATAGAACTATATTACTCACTAGCTTGACTTGGTGACATACTGAAGGACTACAACTCTGTAATCTGGAAGCTTTCTGGATTTGCACCTTGGTAAGAGTCAGCCCTGCTTTATGTTCAGTTTTAAAACTGACCACCTCCCCTCAATTTAAAGATGCATTCTATAATGAAAGTCTTTGGATTTTTGGAGTTGTACTCTGTGTGTGTATGTGCGAACATTTCAAAATGTCTTTCATTTTCAATGACATCTTTTATTAGAGCCCAAAACTGGTCAAGGGAAAAGCAGCATTTATATAAAGCTCTCAAATTAAAATCGTTTGGTGTGTGTGTGTGTGTAAGAAAGTTTTTTTTAAAAATCAATTCTTTATTTACATGTCATACAGTATCTCCTTTCCCAGTTTCCCCTCAAAAAAAAAAAACCCCAAAAAACAAACAAACAAACAAAAACAAACTCCTGTTCCCTCCCCCTCCCCCTGCTTGCCACCCCACCCTCTCCTGCTTCCTGGCCCTAGCATTCCCCCCATACTGGGGCATAGAACCTTCACAGGGCCAAGGGCCTCTCCTCCCATTGATGACGGACTTGGCCATCCTCTACTATACATATGCTGCTGGAGCCATGAGTCTCACCATGTGTACTCTTTGGTTGGTGGTTTAGTCCCTGGGAGCTCTGAGGGTACTAGGTAGTTCATATTGTTGTTCGTCCTATGGGGCTGCAAACCCTCTAGCTCCTTCATTGGGGACCCTGTACTACAGTGTAAAATTTTGTTTTACACTGTAGTCCAGTCTAAGCACAAACTCTGAATTCTCCTGCCTCTGCGTTTGGAGTACTGGGGTTCTAGGTGTGCTGCCTTCACCTCATTTTTCTAAGTGAGGCCCTTGCTCAAAGACAAGCAGCTCTAAGGCTGTAGTTTTAGTCCTGTTAAAGGAAGCCTGTGTGTGCATGGATGAAGAGAAACACTTAGTGCATTAACAGGAGATCAGACAAGGCTCACCTGCAGTGACCACCAGCAACATATTTATTCCCTCGACCAACAAATACAAATGAATAATCTACACTGTGCCAGACAATAAGAAAAACAACAGATAAATAAAAAGATGTTACCTAATTGCCTGGAATTTATATCTGAATATAAATGTATGTGTGCAGATGGAGATTAAATGAATCAAGCATTCAGAATATATTTAAAATAATGTACTGCAATGTCCTTTGGATAGCGGGTTTTATGGATGGGTGTATAAAAGAGTATTTTGGCAATGGACCCAGCTTATGCTAAGTCCTCACACAAAAAATGAACTTGGACTCTTTGTAGAGTGAATAGAGATTGAATGAAGGAGCTGGACATGGACTGGGAAGCCAGAAAATGCAAGCGCCTTGTGTGACACTGTAAAGACTCGCTTCATTCTTAATTTTAGAGGAAGAGTCCATTTATGCACTTAAAATAGGAATGCATTAGAGTTAATGTACTTCTGGGAAGTTTGGTCAGGCTCCTGAGTTGGGGACAGATATAGAGAAATGACTGGAAGCAGATGGGCTAGTGTGACATTCACTGTTGCTCTGCACTGAGGTAGCTTTTACTGGGGCAGAGGTATCATGAAGGAGAAACAATGCTGACCAGTCCAAGGGGAGAGAGGAGGGAGAATAAGGCATCTTAGACACAGAGCAGCAAGTCCCCCAGCTTAGAAACACTGTACTGTCCTGAAGAGCAGCCTGGCTTGAGTTCACGGTCGGGGCGTGTGCTGTGCACCCAGACAAGTCACCCATGCTAATGTCACTGGGTTGAGATTTCGGAACTGAGATTTCCATTCCTCATTCTCGAATCTCCACCAACTTGGAAGAAGAAAATGGGCTTAATTTTAAAATCTCCTTAAGAGTCCTTGGCCATGAACTTGTATCACAAAACCTTTTAGAATGAAATTGTACCTATCTCTCTAAAAATGAATGATTCTCTCATACTACTTACTGTCAGGTCAGGGAAATTGGGAAGGCACAGTGGTTTGTATAAATGGAAATGGGGAAAAAATTTACCTCATCAGTATTTCACGGAATGAGTTAGAAATGGAGGTTCTTATAAAGTAAACTGAAAATATTTGCTCGGAAGAACAAATGAATACAGACAGCACTTAGGAGCTTAGATGATGGAAAGAATTCATGTGGTTTAAAGATGACAAATTGATCCATTTTAAAGCCAAATTATTTACAGTTGATGTATCTGCCAAGACCCAAGGCCACTGCAGCGATTTGCATGGACAATAGGAGCAGATCCAAGTGCTGCTGAGGTATGAGGCCAAGGTCATCAGAGGTGTGAAAACGGCCAAAGCACCGGCTTCTTTTCCCTTCTGCCTCTTTCCTATATCTCTTGCCTCTGAGTCAAATTCCGTCTCACAGACAGGTGAAGGCATAGGACACTGGCTGGACAGAAACAGGAGATTTGAGTCACATAAAATATAAGAAATTTGGCAAAATGGACAGCCTGTACTTGTAGAGGGTCCCATGGGCCGTTCACTGAAGTGGGAGGTGAGAGCCCAGAAGACAATTCAAAGTCTGTCTATTCCTTTCTTCATCTACATCCTCACTGCTTCCCGTGGCCTGTAGAAGCTGTGATGAAATCTTGTGGTGGCTTTGGGACTGTGAAGCCTGGGAGTGCAGTGGCAGAGGTAAAGCATGTCACGTGACTCAGGCAGGAGTCACCAGGGCATGCGTCACCTAAGAGTCTTGTGTCCCCCTCTCGTGTCTTAATGAATGAAGCCTTTCAGAAATTCCCTTCTGCTTCTCGTCTCTTACAGGTAAAAGGCATGGGAAATGATGGAGTGACACTTCCTATTGCGATCCTGAAGACATCACCTCACCACTGGCCTTAAAACCGTGGGTATTCCCAGCCTGCCAGGGAAATTCAAACCATTTCAGGTCAGCCACATTTCTTCATTCTACCTTGGGTCTGGGCTCTGTAAGACACTCAACTTAAGTCACTGGGACTGACAGCATGAGCAGCATAATGTGTGTACTCAGTTCTCCTTCACCTCTCCAAATGTGTGCTCAGCAGACTTTAATCCCCATGAGGAGAGGGTCTAGACAGGCCTGTCTATGCTGTGGTATCTACTTCACTCCCTAGATCCTGGGAGGCAAGGATATTTCCTGTTGTAGTTCCTGGATACCCGGCACTATTATCACCTAGAAGACAGTCACTAAACATTTCTACTTCCAATGTCTCATGCCAAGTCCCATACTTAATGGTCCTCAGTGCTACATGTGCTGAATGAAAAGGGTGGGTAAATGGTTAAGTAAGTGGATGGGCACAGGACTGGTGAGAGGATAAAGAAATGGGCAGGTTAACAAAGGGAGACTGGAGACCGTGGGATGTGACCCAGCAGGAACATGGGTGGATCTGACTTACGATGTTTGCTGTGCAATTTAGAATTCAAAAATTCCTACACTCACAAGATTGCTGCATGCAACTTAAACTGAGAGTTAAAGTTTCTAGTCAGAATCACTAAGTTGGGTTACAAGTTTTCCAGAGAAGTCTAAAACCCCAACAGCAAATGTGCCTTAGTTTCTACTGCCATGTGGTAGAAAAAAAAAATCTATGCTGTAGAAATTCAGGTATTAAATTAACAAAATGTTATTAAGGTACCACCAATCTCCCGAAAGAGTATACAAAAACCACAAACAGCATTTAAACTAAATCTAGTAAGTTAAGTTACTTATTCAGAGTAAGCTGTAGGGACAATCCAGGAGGAAAAACAACATTAAAATGCTAAACCCTTCTGCTCTACTAAAATCTCAACTGCCTAATTATTGAAAACATTAAAAAAGAAAGAAAAAGTATGGGGACACAGGGACCCTGTCCATCATGGGGGGGGGGGGGGGGGGAGAGAAGCCAAGCGTGTCAAAACTTCAACAAGCAGCCAATAGTGTGGACCTGGTTCAAATTCTATTCACAGAGCTGGAGTGGGATCCACATGGACCACAACCCAAGTACAAGTGCTGCGCCTTTAACAACCTATGCAGCCTGCAGAACTGACACTGTCTGTTACCACCTGAGTGGCTAGACACCCAGCATCCCTGTGGATTCCCTCCAACCCCACTGAAAACATCCCATCATCACCTGGCCCACTAGCAGGACACCATCCAAATTCAAACTGGGGAAAGGGAAACAGCTTTCTACCCACCTGTACAAGCCCCCACTGATCACAGATGTTTGCAATGCTCTCCTGCCAACAGCAGCCCTTGGCTGACAGTCCCTTTATCATGTGCAGCAGCTGCCAGCGTGCCAGCGTGCCATGCAAGCTGCCGTCCCTGTCCTGGAGCAGGACCCAGGTGAGGACAAGCCCCAAGCTGGGAACCTGCGCTTAAATCCAGCAGCAGCCACCCTCTTGGCTTGTGGTAATTAGGAGCCAGCAGACTGTGGGCAAAGCAGTTAAGAGAGCTTTTTTCCTAGGAATGCAACCCAAGTAATTGGCTTGTTGCTCACTAATGACATGGCAACTACAAAAATAAACTGCCAGAGAATTCTCTTAACTGACTTCGTGAACATGTGCTCTGTGCATGCTTGATACTAGGTACTAGCTAGGTAATTCGCAAATACTTTAGGGAAGATGACAAACAAACATTACAAAACCTCTTCTGCACAGGGGCAAACAGCAGAGAACACCTCGCTACCTGAAATCTTGCTATTAGTGCAAAGCCTCCCTGTCAAGATTACACAGCATGTGGGATGTGTAAAACAGGTCCATGCATCAGCACAGCAGGGCCATGGTGGGGCGAAAAAAGAAAGCTCACACTAACTCAGGCTCAGGAGACACATCTTCCAGCTGCATTTGACTTGTCTGAGGGCTGAATGGGTTTCTGACAATGACCCAGGGACGGTGGTCAACACATGCGCACATGCACACACTTTGGCCTGGACATTAACACAAACTGACACGGGAAGCAGCCCCGACGGCAGTGTTCCAATGGCCACGGTGCCCTGCTACCAGAGCCACACCGATTACTGCAGGTTTTTCTCTATGCACAACTAGGGAGTTGGGTTTCAGAACACACGCAGCTCCCTCCTCTAGGCTCCTTAATAAACTTCTGCCTGGTGCTGCCATGCTTGCGGACAGGTGGAAAGAATTTAGCTGCAGCCCTCAAAGCTACAAAGTTTCAAAGGTCCTCCTCCGGAGATGGCACAACGCCACACATTTCCCCCGTCTCGAATCTTCTAAGTTACAAGGAAGCCCCCTTCTTCATCCTAATATTAACGACTTGAGAAGCTTCTGCCACTTAGTTCAATTTCACAGGTATTCAAGTCACAGATTTGGAGTTTTTAAGCAGCATTTTAATTTGTTGTTAGTGCCCTGGGAATAAAAGCTCATAGGACCAAGCAAAACACTATAGCCTGTAGGCTATTAGCCGGCATGCCAAGTAGGTAATGCATCTTCAAGGAAACCAGATTAGAAAGGACAGCAAAACATTGATTTTTTTTTTTTTTTTTTAAGAATCCCATACCTGCAGCCTGATGCTGCTAAAGCTAGCAAAACAACAAAGGACATTTCCCTAGCAAGGAAATGTCTTATTCTTACTGCTGGGCAGTGAACACTGTTATCTGAGAGCACGGACATATACAGGCATAGCAATTCTCCTCTAAACCCACGGGGTTTTGGTTTTGTGAATAATAATTTACCATCGAGTGCATAAGGAAGCTTGGAGAGAGCCGGTAGCCATGTGAACGGCCGCCCTGCGAACACCAGTTGAGAAGCCAGTGAGCAAGCAGGTGGAGCCTTTTCTCTCTCTTCCTCCCCCAAAGGAAACAATAGCATTTGTATCAAGTTGAAACAGCTCAGAAACTCGCCCATTCAAAGGAGTTGCGAGCATCTGTGTAGAGAAGCCACACTGCATTATTTTAATCCTCATGGCTTTTGCATCCTGCTTCTACATCTCTACATAGTTAAAAGACAAACCCAAACACCACCTATATCCAACATATTCCAGAACTTAATAAAATGAGCCTGTGCTCCTGGATCCCGCATCCACTCTAAAAGCACATTTAGTCAGGTGAACCCAGGCAGCTTACCTTCCTCCCGAGGGGGTCTCCCCGCTTCCCCCTCCCCCTCCAAGCACCAAGTAAATGACAAGTCCTTACCGACTTTGGACTCTTCTTGGGAACTGGTAGCCCTAGGGAAAAAATGCAACAAAGAGGGTGGGGGAAAGACATCATTAGCATATAAATGTTACCTTTTCTTAAAGAACAATCCCCAGGTGTTTCATGGCCACCTAGTCATCTGCAGAGTTATGTCAGATTTCTCCCCAGCATCGGAGTTACCAGGCTGTTCATATCGAATCAAAGGCGAGGGAGGAGGAGAGCGAGAGGCAGGAGATCTATCTGCATTAGCTATGCTGACTTGTACTGCAGCAGCCTGGAGGCTGGGAAAAGAAATTCACAGACCTCAGCGGCCTGGGAAATTGAACACTTGGACAGAATCTCAAATGCTCCTCTGGATTAAGGGAGACTTAACTTACAATTAAGTTCAGGATATTCCCTTTCCTCACGATCCACTTGTCAACGGAAATGGACCAATCAGGACAGAGAAAAGGGTATATATTTAGTTTTAAAGGACAGCATGGTTAAATTTATTTCCCCCT
>JADRCD010207421.1:6513-18812 GCA_019843815.1 Montemys delectorum
ATCCAGAATTCTGTCTCGGGCTGTTGATCTCACTGGGACTCCTATAGCCATTATTCCCTCTTCTTTCTTATAGACCACAACACAGACTTATTTACTAAGGATGTTCAGCAGGTTCAGAACATCCTACTCATATTTATTATGTATATATAAATACATATATATATATATATATATATATATATATATATATATATATTTGGTTTTTCAAGACAAGGTTTCTCTGTATAGCCCTGGCTGTCCTGGAACTCACTCTGTAGACCAGGCTGGCCTCAAACTCAGAAATCTGCCTGCCTCTGCCTC
Organism: Montemys delectorum; assembly: GCA_019843815.1. Taxonomy (NCBI): domain Eukaryota; kingdom Metazoa; phylum Chordata; class Mammalia; order Rodentia; family Muridae; genus Montemys; species Montemys delectorum. Next base: position 6,814 of record JADRCD010207421.1, read on the forward strand.
CCAAGTGCTGGGATTAAGGGCATGTACCACCACTGTTCCGCAAAACTCTCTTATATTTTACAGAGAGAAAAGTACAACTCTTCTGGAAGCCATTTACAAAGCCTTGTCAACTGAATTAATTTAAAAGTACTTCTCCCTCACTCTTGTATCTTTCCTTTGTAGCATGGAATTAATCATCAACTGGACATGAAGGTTTTTTTTTTTTTTTTTTTTTTTTTCCAGACAGGGTTTCTCTGTGTAGCCCTGGTTGTCCTGGAACTCACTCTGTAGACCAGGCTGGCCTTGAACTCAGAAATCTGTCTGCCTCTGCCTCTCAAGTGCTGGGATTAAAGGCGTGTACCCACTGCCTGGCTAAAGGCAAGTTTTAAAATCCTCTCCTTCCAGTTGAAAAACATTTGTTGAGACTACTGTGCTGCTGCAATTACCCTAAACCACGAAGACCATACAATAGGGATATGAACAAACTAAAAATGGGGAAAAAATTAAGATAAACTATAAGTTGCTAACTAAAGACATGAAGAGATCTGTGAAGCAGAGTCTTGGGAAAAACCTTTTATAGAGAGAGGTGTTGATTGACAAATAGGGAAGATACCTTGAGGCATCATGGCTTTGGAGGTAAGTGCTAAACTTTCTATTCTAGTGGGAGAGAGTTTTGTAACATGACTTTTATCTGAAGTTAATGTTGTTTCTGAGGTTTATTGCCTCTGTCTACTAACCTAGGCCTAGTCCTGGAAGCATCTAGCCTCCATAGTACAATCTTTTTTTTTCTTTTTTTCTTTTCTTTTTTTTTTGGTTTTTTGAGATGGGTTTTCTCTGTGTAGCCCTGGCTGTCCTGGAACTCACTCTGTAGACCAGGCTGGCCTCAAACTCAGAATCTGCCTGCCTCTGCCTCCCAAGTGCTGGGATTAAAGGTGTATGCCACCGCTGCTGGGCTACCTTCCTACAATCTTATCTAGGACTAGAACGTGCTGCCTGTAACTCTTGCTGCTGAATAAACTCAAACTCACCCTTTCCTAGTTCTTTCTGAGCTTAGGGTGGCTGGTTAACTCAGCTGTTCTGGCTCAAACTCCACCCCAAGCTGATTCAGATTGGCTTCTCTCAGTTTCTTATTGATTTATTCTGCTTGGGCTCAAACTGACTTTGTCAACACGTTCTAATATTCTAGCTTCTTCTCATTCTTTGGCTTGATCGGTCTTCCCCTGTATCTAATTTGTTCTCTCTCCAACCTGTGTTTGTACGACTGTCCCAGTAAAACTGCTCCTTCCTCTCTGCATTGCTTCCTCAAGTTGCTTCCCTCTCCTGTCTCTCCTCCTGAGAACTGGGTATATCCTATTCTGTGATTTGGCACTTTGCCACTCAATGAGACATCACTTTCAAACATGGGTGCTTCCTTCTACAAGCTAACTTTGCCTTCATTGTTTGGGATTAAAGGTGTGTGCTACGGGCTGAGCTACACCACCATTAGAGATAGGTTTTTCCAGTAAATTACAGTCTCAGGGTTCACAGTGTGATCAAATATCCTACAACTAAGTTTAATGATTGAAATAAAAAAAAAAATAGTGGGAGTCAGGCTGAAGAGATGGCTCAGCTGATAAGAGCACTGATTGCTCTTGCAGAGGTCCTGAGTTCAATTCCCAGCAACCACATAGTAGCTCACAACCATCTGTGATGGGATCCGGTGCCCTCTTCTGATGTGTCTGAAGAGATCGACAGTGTGAGCTCACATACATAAAATAAAATAGTTCTAAAAATAAAATAAAGATAAAAAAAAACAACAATGGGAGTCTACTGGTGAGCCAATTAAGGAGAGTCTAAAGCATAAGTATCAGCAGTTTAATGGTGAATAGAGTCTGGCAGAGAAATAAGAAAGTGACTGTCTTGTGATGCAAAGCGAAGGGGAGTATATGCCTTAAGAAAAGGAAAGCTAGCCGGGCAGTGGTGGCGCACATCGATGAGCAGGCAGAGGCAGGAGTGTCTCTGAGCTTGAGGCCAACCTGGTCTACAGAGTGAGTTCCTGAACAGCCAGGAATACACAGAGTTGTTGTCAGGGAGTGGGGGTGGGGTTGGGAGGTGAGAGCGAGGGGAGGGGAAGGGAGAAAAAGCAAAAGAAAGAATTGTAGAAAGGAAAGAACTGAAAGGTTATGAACTGGAGAGATGGCTCCAGGGTTAAGAGCACTTGCTGCTTTTGTGGAGGATTCAGGGTTAGTTCCCAGGTATGCACAAGGGCACATATATATGCATGCAGGCAACTGGTTATACAGATAGAATGAAAATAAATTTTTACAAACAATAAGAGGAAGATCATGTGGCTGAAGCGAAGTCAGCCTCCCCCACCCGCCAGGGTTTCTGTGTGTAGCCCTGGCTGTCCTGGAACTCACTCTGTAGACCAGGCTGGCCTCGAACTCAGAAATCCACCTGCCTCTGCCTCCCAAGTGCTGGGATTAAAAGCGTGCGCCTCCGCCGCCCAGCGAAGTCAGCCTTCTTAAGTCTTCGATGTTAAGAGAGCGCCCCTATTGTAGATGGCTTGAAGCACTCACACCTGGTGGCTCACTACCACTTCAAATCCAGGCCCAGAGGAATCTGTGGCAGCTGGCCTTCAGGGCGCGTCTTTCATGTGCCCATACTTATACTTAGACAACACATAATTAAAGATAATAAAAATGAATCTTATTTTCTTAATGGAGGGCAGAAGAGATGGCTCAATTAAGGGCACTGGCTGCTCTTGCAGAGGACCTAGGTTCAATTCCCAGCACTCACTTGTCTGCTCACCAACATCTTTAACATTCCTCATTCCAAGGGATTGATGCCCTCCATTACAGGAGATCTGGCCTCCATTTGCACTTAGGCACACACCTGGCTCACAGACATACATATACAGTATTTAATTAAAAACAAAAACTGAAAGAAAAAAAAGGAAGGCTTAAAAAACAAGCAAGAGGTGAAGAAAATGAAAACATCTCTTTAAGGTGTTGTCTCAGCACCCAGGAGGGAGAGCTCTGTAAGTTCAAGGAGTGCCTGGTCTACAGAGCGAGTTCCAGGAACAACTCAGTCTACACAGAGAAACTCTGTCTCAAAAAACCAAAACAAATTTTTTTTAATTAAAAAAAAAAAAAAGTGTTTGAAACTGGAGCAAAAGAGACTGGTAAAGGGAGACTAACTGTAGTAAAAATAATTTAAATATTTGTATGCTATTTTATGTGACTATGAAAACATCAATAAAGAAGAGATCCATGCTAATTATTATTAGTAGTGCATTAAGCATCACAGCGGAGCATCATTATGTTAATGAAGACCTGATTCCAAGGGGCTTGGGGCAAAGTTCCATTAAAGCTGTAGCTAAAGGAATCTGATTCTGTCACAGCATAGGATCTTAAGATTAACTTGTGCCAAATGCTTAGTACAGAACCAAGCACGTAGGACGCAGAGTGGTTGCAGAGTTACCTTAGCTCCCGCTACAGCTTTTTTTTTTTTTTTTTTTTTTTTTTTTTTTTTTTGGGAATGGGGGGCGGGGGGGCCAGTACGTCATCAGCAGGGGCGGGCGCACTCAGTCGCCTTTTAATCGGACCTAGGTTTTGAACTACGAAGCTGCGGAAGCGTTAGGAATGCGGTGGTCAGCTTTCTTAAAAGTAAAAATGCGACAGTGAGCGTTCTGCGCATCCCGTGGCGCACACCGGCGCGGCCTCCAGAGCGTCTGCCCACACGCTCGGCGGACCACGCACTCTGGCTTAGGCCGCTGGAGAGGACCCAGCCGGGGCGAAGCACGCCGCGGGGCCGGCGGGCGGGCCCTCCGCTCCCTCCCGGAAGCAGTTGGCCTCCAGAACCGGAAACAGTTGTTGCTTCCCCGGAGGCGGGACTGGGCGGGTCAGGGCGCAGCGGCTGACGGCGGGGGAGGAGCCGGGTCCACTGCCGGGTGGAGGGGCAAGGCGAGTGTCCTTATCCTAGCGATCGGGGCCCGGGCCTGGGAGCCAGTCGGAGTCGCGGCAGCGTGAACGATCGGGCCGAGCGGAAGCAGACATGTTGCTCTTCGTTGAGGTGAGCGGCTGTGGTCTTCTGGCCCGACTCTGCGAAGAGCCGGAGGGTTAGGGGCGCGGGCCGGTCCCACCGCCATGTGACTTTCCAGGCCGTCCACGCCGCGGCGCCCGACGAGAGGCTGACACAGCACCTGGGCCGTGCAGGCCTGCAGCCCCGCCGTGCGCTCCGCACGCCTGAGGAGGCCGCGGCGGTCGAGGCCCGCGGCGGCGGGGAGGGGAAGGCGGCGTGCCGGGGGCTGGGCCGAGGTGGCGTGAGGAGCCGAGGGAGATCGGGGTGTCCCATATGGAGCTCCTGAAGCAGGCGAGCGGGCGGGCGGGCGGGCGGGCGAGCGGGCGGCGGGCGGCGGGGGCGGAGCCTGCGGAGAAAGGGGGATCAGGTGGGCGCGTGGGGGTGAGGGCGGCCTGGCGGGGCCGCCGGGGACGGCGAGCAACATGTGGGAGCGCGGGAGCGAGCGGGGGAGCCGCGGAGCCGGGGGGTTCGCCCTGCCGAGTGGGGAGGGAGAGTGGGACGCTCCCCCGCTCCCCGCGGACCCCCCAAGCTCTTGCAGGATTTTGTTGGGTCCGGTTCGCCAGCGCTGGGAGGTTCTGCGGGTGCGAGCGAGCGAGCGAGCGAGCGCGAACGGCGAAGCCCCGTGGGGTCGGCCGGCAGCCTTGAAAGGCACCGCGCTGACCTTTTGTAAAAGTTGCCCGGGCTGCGGCTGCGTGGTGCGGGTCGATTCCGCGAACCCGTTCGGGGAGCCAGCTGCCAGGAAAATGACGAGGAGAGAGACTTAGGGGAAGCCGGGGTTCTGTGGTGGGGTCGGGCCGCCGTCCGCCGGTTGGAGACGTCAAGGTAGCGATTACCTGTCCTAGACAAATAATGAAGTTCAGTTTCTCTCGTTCCGGTCCCGTTGGGTTGAGTGAGCGTCAGCTGACTGCCTGGCAAACGCTTTGAGTAGATTCCAGATCATATTGTTCTTACATTGTGAAAACGTCAGTCCAGCAAAGCTGCAACTTTGCAAACTTGGCCTTTGCTAACTATGCCCATAAAAAGAATCCTTTGGTGAGGGAAGGATTCACAGGTTGTAGGATGGACTTGGGAGACGGGGCTAACTTAGGGGCCGGCGAAGAGTGTTCTGAAGTGGTGGTGAGAAAATCATAAAGTAAACACGCAACTCTATTTTCATTGTGTGTGTTCGTTGTACTTGGTGTAGTGTTTACATAAGGACATTTTCACACAAACACGTGTATTGTGTATTAAGCAAATTCCTCCTTATACACTCATTTTCCCTCATTTCCCTCTCTACCTTTTACCCTCCCTTGATGTTTATGTAATTGATAAGTTTGGGATCCTAAAATTAGGCGTTAGAGACGCTTGATTAATGTATGCTGAAGGTCAAGTAGTATGTATTCATTTGGATATTTGAAGCAGACCACTAAAAGTTTTGAAGTCTCAATCTTTTATTCATTTTTGTTATTAATTTAAATCCATCTCTCTTTTTTTTTTTTTTTTTTCTTTTTTGGCTTTTCGAGACAGGGTTTCTCTGTGTAGCCCTGGCTGTCCTGGAACTCACTCTGTAGACCAGGCTGGCCTCGAACTCAGAAATCCGCCTGCCTCTGCCTCCCAAGTGCTGGGACTAAAGGTGTGCGCCACCACTGCCCAGCAATCCATCTCATTTTTAAAAAGAATAAGAAATACGGGTTTTATTGTAAGCAGAGCTAGTTACGATGCCGTGCAAATACTGGTTTTTTTTTTTTTCCTCTCCCTGGAGACAGGGTTTCTCTGTGTAGCCCTGGTTTACCTGGTACTCCCTCTGTAGACCAGGCTGGCCTCAGACCCAGAGATCTGACTGCCTCTGCCTCCTGAACCGTGGGATTAAAGGCATATTTCGGAGTTTAGACATAGTACATGCCTTTGTCTCCCAAAGTGCTCGAATTAAAGGTGTACACCTCTACTCCTGGCTTTGCTAGTGAATGTTGAGGCTGAATTATTACTGTATTTTCCACTAAACTACTATGTAAACTTAGTTAATATGCCCATTAGTCACTTTTGACTCAGTTTATCATTTTCTCATATATAGTTTATTGAAAATTAATGTCTTGAAATATATTAGAATTCGGGGTGTGGGGATGTGGTACACACTTTTAATTCCAGCGCTTTGTAATGGAGGCAGAGGCAGGTGGGTTCGGCCATCCTGGTGTACAGATCCAATTCCAGGATAGCCAGGGCTACACAGAGAAACCCTGTCTTGAAAAACCAACTTAAAAAAAAAAAAAAGCCGGGCCAGCACTTTGGAGGCAGAGGCAGGTGGATTTCTGAGTTCGAGGCCAGCCTAGTCTACAGAGTGAGTTCCAGGACAGCCAGGGCTACACAGAGAAACCCTGTCTCGAAAAACCAAAAAACCAAAAAAACAAACAAACAAACAAAAAAACCAAAAAACCCTGATTTGTCTAACATATTAACAATTTTACAATATTTTGATAATGGCTTGTTCAATATAATGAGTTTACTTTGTGATCTTATACATTTCGAAGCTTAAAAGTGATTGTGTGTGTGTGTGTGTGTGTGTGTGGTATGTATGGTGCCACAGTACATGTAGATCAGAGGACCACTCTACAGTGTCATTTCTCTCCTTCAACCTTTATGTGGGTTCTGGGGATAGGTCCGACTGCCTCTGCTTCTCTTGACTCAGCTAATGGAGATTGAGGCTGAATTCTAACTTTTTGAGAGGGAAGAGGGCAAGTAAGCATGTAAATTAAGGAAAAGTGAGAGAAACACCTGAAAACTTGAGGGGTTTACAAAGGGGGGATTTTGGAATGTGCAATCCTCTTTAAATTCTGAGTTCTAGGATATTTGTTCTATGTCCCTCAACTCCCCCACCTTATGAATGAACCCAGAGTCCTGTGGATGTTAGGCAGGCACTCTACCACTTGGTATCCCAGCCCTTAAACACCCCCCCCTTTTAAATTGCCTCTTTATAGCCCCCCTCCTGGTTTGGAACTTGCTATGTAGACCAGCCTCTACCAGTCTCTGTCTCCTAAATGCTTTGTTACCACTGTCCTTCTTGTAAAATGGCCTTGGCTTTTTACTAAAGTTGGAATTCTCTATTTGAGTTCTACTCACATAGTATTGACCACTTAATAAAGGAGCCTTGATTTTTTTTTTTTTTTTTTTTTTTATACCTTAAGTTGCTTTAAATACTCTATACTTTTTAAAAATTTGTTCTGGTAAGTTTATTAAAATTTGTTTGTGGCAGAGTCTCTATAGCCCAGACAAAGTGCTGCTACCAGGCTGTGGTGGCACACGTCTTTAATCTCAGCACTTGGGAGGCAGAGGCAGTGGCAGTGGCAGTCAGATTCCTGAGTTTGAGACCAGCCTGGTCTATGGAGTGAGTTCCAGGACAGCCAGGGCTACACAGAGAAACCCAGTCTTGAAAAACCAAAAAACAAAACAAAATAAAAAAAAAAAGAATACCAAGTGCTGGGATGACAAGCGTGGACAAGTGATGCTCATGTTAAAGTTTCTGTTAATTTATAGAACAGGTTTTGTTGTTGTCATGCTTGTGTATTACAGAGGCCAGGACAGCTGTTTAGAGTAGGCTCTGTCCTTCCATAGTAATGGGCCCCGGGGTTCAAACTCTGGCCTAACAGCAAGTGCCTTACCCACTAAGTATTTTGCAGGTCCTTCTTTGGTATTTTTAGACATTCACATAGTAATGTAACATTATTGCATCTATCTCCAGAACTCTTTAGTGTCCAGTTTGTGAAATTGAAGCTCTGGAAACAAGGTTAAGGGTGCTTGCTTCCAGGGACTCAGGCTCAATTTGTAGTACCCACATCTGGCAGCTCACAACCCTGCCCCAGAGGATCTAGTGCCCTCTGCAGGCCTCTTAGGGCGGGGAAACATACATATAAATTAAAAGTTAATCTTGTTATAAATAACAAAATCTGAACCCATTAAATAGTAATTCCTTTTGCCTCAGATTTTTACAAAATTTGAAACATTATAAACTTCTTCTAACTAAAGTTTAATGCTCTTTTAGATAGAAGCATTTTAAAGACCATTATGGGTTGTGATGGTGTGATGGTGTATACCTTTAATCTCAATGACTTTGAGGCCTGCATGTTCTACATAAGTACCAGGACAGCTAGGCTTACATAGAGAGGCCCTAACTTAAAAAAATTAAGTAAAACAATTTTATGATAGTTAAAGGTGATTATATACCTCCCCCCAATACAGTACTCAGTTTTTTTATAGTTTGAGTTGTTAGTGTTGAAAATTAATGTTTGTGTACATACTTGTAGGTTTTATGTTTTTTTTTTACCTCATTCCCCATTGTACTCACATGTATATATTTTATGTGTGTGCATATGCGTTTGTGGGTATATTCTTCAATTGCTTTTTTCTTACTTTCTGAGACAAAGTTTCTCACTGAACTTGTAGCTGGCCAATTCAGTTATTCTGGCTGGCCAGGCAGTTCCAGGTATCTGACATCCTTTACTTCCTTAAGACTGTTAGTGACCTACCAGTCCCATCCTCCACATTTGTGTGTGTTCATATTTCCTTTCTTGTGCTATAACTTACCTGTGAAGGTCAGAGGACAGCTTACAGGAGTTATTTCTATTCTTTCATTGTTTGTGTTCTGTGTCTATCAAAGTGACAGATTTACCTGCCAAGTCCTTTCACTTACTATGATGTAGTTCCAGTGGCTTGGAACTTGTGTAGACCAGGATAGCTTTGAACTCAGGGATGTTACCACTTTGTCTCCAGAGGGCTGGGATTAATAACATGAACTAACATGCTGTCCCATTTTGTTTGTTTTATTTTTGAGGGCAGGTTTTTTGATTTTTAAAGGTTTATTTATAATTTATATATACATAAGTATACTGTAGCTGACTTCAGATGTACCAGAAGAGGGCGTCATCTCATCACGGATGGTTGTGAGCCACCATGTGGTCGCTGGGATTTGAACTCAGGACCTTCAGAAGAGTAGTCAGTGCTCTTAACTGCTGAGCCACCTCTCCAGCCCAGGTTTTTTGTTTTTTGGGACAGGGTTTTTCTGTGTAGCCCTGGCTATCTTGGAACTCAGAGTGAGTAGATCACCTACCTGCCTCTACCTGGGTAAGGGTGGTGAGTACCTCTGTTTTGTTTAATGTAGATTCAAGTCTTTATCCTTGCTTGGACAAGCGCTCCACTGACTCAGCTGCCTTCCCAGCCTCAAAATTAATTTTTTTAAAAGGAATGATTAGGAACAAAGTGTATGAACACATTATGAATGTCTTACATCTTGAATTTTTTTTTTTTTTTTTTTGGTAGGTTGGGCCATGCAATCCGAGGCTTTACCTGTTGAGCAGGAAGGATCTGCACTCAGTAGCCCCAACCTTTCTATTGTGAAGAGTTTGCCGAGAGATTTTATGGATAGTTGGTTTTTGAGTGAGATGGCTTGGCAGTTATGTACAATGACTGTTCTTCCAAAGTATCCAGGTTTGATTATTAAATGTAGTCCCAGGGGGTCCAGTGCCCTTTTCTGGCCTCTGCATACTACATGCCATGGTGTACGGATATGTATAGACAAAGCACCTGTATGAACAAAACAGATTAATTGAAAATTTTAAGGAAAGATACACAAACATCCATTGGTGCTTCAGATTATAAAAAAGTAAGTTACTACCAGGCTGTGGTGGCCCACACCTTTAATCCCAGCACCTGAGAGACAGGCAGGCAGATTTCTAGGTTTGAGGACAGCCAGGGCTACACAGAGAAACCCTGTCTGGAAAAACTAAGTTACTGAAAATATTGATACTAGTCACATTAAATTTGTTTTGGGCTAAAAGAAATTTTTGGTACTAGATAAACATTTGAAGCCTGCAACTTTTTTGGGTTTTTCGAGACAGGGTTTCTCTGTATATGAAGCCTGCAACTTTGATTTTCTACCTTGGAGCTTAAAACAAGATTTTGGTGTAGTTGCAAATGGAGTCTAAGTCTGTGTTGCAGAGGGGTATAAGATTAAGTAAGGTGAGAAAGTCATTAATCCAGCTATTTAGTTATAAAACCAATTTCTTTAATATCTTTAATTGAAAACGAAAAATGAGTCTGACTCTGACATTTATTATCCTAATATGAACTAGATTCATATTTTTTGTTTTGTGTAGTGCATTGTTACTTTTTGGATTTCTCTGTGTAGCCCTGGCTGTCCTGGAACTCACTCTGTACACCAGACTGGCCTCGAACTCAGAAATCCGCCTGCCTCTGCCTCCCAAGTGCTGGGATTAAAGGCGTGCGCCACCACCGCCCGGCTGCATTGTTACTTTTTAAAAAGATTTGGGAATTATTGCTTCAGATGTTAACTGTAGGTGACAAACACAACCTCAATAAAACTTCTGAGCCTCAAGTTCCTATCTGTAATTTGTTTTTACCTCTACTGACATGGTTATATTTATGTTTTTGTGATATGTATTAAGTCATATAATACATTCTGGTAAGAGGTTGTGGTGAATTGTTGATATGTAGGTACATTAGTAAATTGTTGATACAAAACACTGAAATCTCTAGGTTTTTAAATGGTTGTCTATATGTATGTATGTATTGCTGTATAGCAGGGATTAGCTTGAGCTTCTGCCCCTTCTCTTCGATTGCTCAAATTGGCTCTTGCAGCACTATTTTGACTTCCTTTTCAAAGAAATGTTTGGGGATTTTGTGTGTGTGTTTCAGGATTTCTCTGAGTTTGCTCAGGCTACTCTTGAACTCACTGGCTAGCCCAGGCTATCTCATCAGTGTGCTGGGAATAAAAGATCACAGATTGACACTACCAACTGACCAACAAGGGCTGTAGCTCAGTGAGTGCCTCTCATAAATCCCTGCATTCCATCTCTAGCACTGCCAGAGGTTGTTTTTTTTTTTTCTTAGTAAAGAGTATCCCTTTGTAGTATATCTAAAACTTCTAAAGCAAAAACAAAACAAAACAAAACAGCCAGGCGTGGTGGCACGTGCCCTTAAGTGCACCTTTAATCCAGCACTTGTGAGGCAGAGGCAGGTGGATTTCTGAGTTTGAGGCCAGCCTGGTCTACAGAGTGAGTTCCAGGACAGCCAGGCCTACACAAAGAATACAGAGAAACCCTGTCTCGAAAAACAAACAAAATAAACTATACATTTATATGTAAGAGTTAAAAGAGTGCAAATGATAAAAATGCAGATAGCAGGCTTAGGGGCGCTTGCCTTTAATTCTAGCACTCAGGAGTCAGAGCAAGTGGATCACTGAGGTGAGGCCTGGCTTTGAGGTCCTGGATTCAATCTCCATGGTAAATCTTTTTTTTGTTTTGTTTTGTTTTTTTACGTGGAACCCCCTGGCTCCATTAAATCTTGCATGCAAAAAAGGTAGATGTTCTAACAGGCATGGTGGTTGATACCCAGGACTGTTCTAGCTACTTGAGAATAGGAGCACTGCCTAAACCTAGGCAGTTGAGAGCAGCCTGGGCCACATGATGAGACTTTCTTAAAAGGAAAGTAAGAACTGGACTCTTGACCAGACAAATTAACTGTGCTTAGACTTGCTTACTTTTGCCTTTGGGGAAATTATTTAACTTTTGCTTCTCAAGTTTTTTGTTCTGTAAATTAAGGATTATACTAATAATGTATCATACCTATGGTAAACTTATTAAGAGGTGGGTGAGATGGCTCAGCGAGTAAGAGCACCAATTGCTCTTCTGAAGGTTCTGGGTTCAAATCCCAGCAGCCACATGGTGGTTCATAACCATCCATAATGAGATCTGACGCCCTCTTCTGGTGGGTCTGAAGACAGCTACAGTCTACTTATAATAAATAAAGAAAGAATAAATAAATAAATCTTTAAAAGAGGAATGACAAGCAAAAACATTTACAATTTTAGGTACTATGTGTCTGCTGCCTCAGCATATGTTTGCATGTTCATTCTCATTTGAAAGTAATAAAAAGTTTACTAATTTAACATATACCAGAGATAAAAAAAAAAA
>JADRCD010207422.1:0-12001 GCA_019843815.1 Montemys delectorum
CACACACACACACACACACACACACACACACTGATTTGCTTTCTGTTTCTGTGATAAACACTATAACTAAAAGCTATTTCAGGAAAAAAGTGTTGTTATCATTAAATACTTCCGAGTAATAGGTCATCTTTACGCAGGTTCATGCCAGCAACTCAAGGCAGGAACCTAGACAGAAACCATGGAGGGTAAGAAGACAGGTTAGTGGCTTACATCCTCTGTGCCTCTTAGTTAACTTTCATTTATAGCTCTGGCCTACCTGCATAGTGATGGCACTACACACAGTGGACTAGGCATGCCTGTAAATCAATTAGCAGTTTAGAAAATGTTTCCCAGACACAGCCACAGACAAATCTAAATTTTGAGATTCCCTCTTTTCAGGTGACTCTTGGTATGTGTCAAATTGACAGCTGAAGCTAATTTTGTCAGTTGTAACAAAATGTGTTCACTGCTTTGTCCTTTTGTCCTTTAGAAAACAACATTTAGATCAACAAGAAGCCACAAATTAAATTGCATCATCCTCCAATAAGAATGTCTAGAATCTTATAAAAAATGAAATTCTACTAAGATTTCTTTTGTTAAAATATTAGTTTTAATACAGATAATCTCTTTTTATAAATTATTACTACCAATGTATAAAGTTTGGTAATAAAAAGAAATTAATCAGCTGGGAAATGCCATTTGCTTCTCTTTTCCATAGTTTGCTCCATGAGAGTTAGAAATCCTTGGAGAGTGTGCAGCCATGGTATTTGGAGCTGCCATATATAAGTCCAGGCTACACCTTCAGAGAACAAGAGGCAGAACTGGCCAGGAGATTGTGAAAGGTGAGAATCTTGCTGACTCTAGAGCTGAAGAAGCACTTGGAGATGTCAGCTTATTGTTAGATAAACTTGAAAAATAGCTTGGAGACTGAGGTCTTGTTCTCTCATCACTGATGACTATAAGGTGCTTAGCACATGTGACCCCCCCCCCACACACACACACATCAATATTAATGGTTTTGCAAACGGCAAGTAAAATTTGGTGCTGAGAATTTTGGAAAGATGTAGGGTGAGTATGTTCATCCAGAAATGTGAGTAAATGGGATTAAAAGTGATGAGAAGAGCCACTGGAAAATACTTCCAACTATCCTTATTAATTCAATAATTCAGAAAGCAATTTTAAAACCTTATAGAATATACCAGCCACTTTTTAAGTTCCTGAAGGTACTGTCCATCAGTGTTCTGCTATGGCTCACAAGTTAATGTTTTAGTGTCCACAAAGACATTCCAGTCAATTATGATGAAATGGAGAATGTTTACATGTTTTAAATTTGAAAGGAGATTTAAAAATAAATAAATGTTTATGAGAAAATTGAATGGACAAATTGGGATAGTTCTATCCTTATCTCTGACTGAAAATATTTTATGCCCAGGAATCAGCATCCAGCTTTCTATTTTAATTAGTTTTTATGTAGTTAAATGTCTTCAATACAAATCATAAAATAAAGCTCCTTTTCCTTTTGCTCCCTTTAGAATCTATTAAAATCCCAACAAATCACCATATTCCTTAAGAAAAAGTAATTTCTGGATGATTTTTACTCTGCCAATGTCTTTCTTTAAGGGGAGGCATCTACCATTGACTTCATAACTCAGATGTCATGCATCCATGTATAACAGTACTTCCTACTTCTTGAACATTTACATAATGGTATTATCGTTACAACATAATGGGATGAGTAGTTGAGATATGTTTCTAATGGGAACAAACAGGTCTACCCAACATAAAGGACAAAACTCAATAGCTCAGCAGTTCTGAATCTTTCCTAATGGTCTGATTGCATGTCTTTGAATTGTAATGTGTATTGCATAATTATGTAAATCATTATCACACTATGGTCACTGCATATTTACAATTGATGTCTCGGATGTCCATTTCCGTATGCATCATTTAAGGATATGTGGGCTTCACTGGGTAATGATTTATGCCTTGATGTTTATATATGGATTGCATCAAATCACTTACCTTGGATGTGAAGAAATATTTTTTCACACTAAAACTTATATACTCGTTTAATTGTAAAATTTTAAAGAATTTTCTTGATATGTGGATCCATTTCTTTGGTTCTTTTTATCTTCTATGGCTGAAGTTGTAGTAAGTTTGAATTCAGGCTTTACCATGAGAAATGGGTGATGTCTAGCTCAATTTTAATTAAAAAAGAAAAGTGTTTATAATGTTAGAGTCCTTACAACTCCTTTATCTGCAATTTCTATCATAACAAGTGTAATGGAAATAATTAATCTCAATTACAAGATTAGACTTTCTCTTCTATATTACAGAATTTATAGCCCCACTACACTAGCTTTGATTAGGGCCCTAATTTGCAAACAACTATACTTCATTATAACATATTTAGTGTTTTAGTTTATCATGATAATCATTGGGGTATCATAAGGTGTTTTAAAAGCAAAAGCAAATTTCAGAGAACCAACCATCCTAAACATATATATATAGAAATATGTTGATAGTAAAAATATCTTTATATATGATTAAATATAAAAATAATTAGTATGATATCTTTGAATTGAATACAGGTAATGCTATTCAAGTTTTATTTGATTGTGATTTTACTCAGTATTTTGCTCATTGTGTATCATTACTGTGAATGTTGGTACATTATGTATGTAGTGTATATCCATCAGAAGGTGATGATATTCAATTCAATTACATGTTTTATTGTCTTATTCTCCCAGGTTTATTTTTTCAGCAAATTTTATCACATATTTAGAACATAATTTTAAATATTATATTCTAATATGACAAATTTAGCTTGTGAGGTTTTTTTTTTTAAGCAGAATGAATGTCACTTTACCTTTTACTGCTGTAGTGACCTAAAGTCTTTGTCATTTCCTTTGTATTTCAGCAATATTTAGAGAAAAAAGGGAGAGAAAGGGCATGGAGTGGGGCAGAAAGATGTCATAAACTATCTTTGAAGCCTGGCACTAGACTGATTTTACTTAATCTAATGGCTTCCAAATGCACAACTATTTGTTTTGACGTTTTATAGTTTTGTTCTTAATATTTTAGTCATTTTAGGTCTCTACATGCTACCTGAAAATATTTATATTCATGAAATTTAGCATAGGTTAGGAGCTCTATATTAAATACATTTTGAGAGATAAATAATAATTTGAGACTATTTTAATGGTTGTAAAAGCTCTCAGTGTATCTACAATAAAACATAACTTCCAAATATAATGTATGAGGAGGTAATGGCATTGGCTTAATCTAACTGAGTACTAAATGTGGAAAGGTAATATAATATTAAAAGTCAGTGAGCCTACAAATAGAATAGAAGCAAATTATTTACAGCTGTGCAGTTGGTCTTGCAAAAAGCTAGAAATTAAACCGAAGCTGTTCTGTGGAGATTCAGTTCTCTCATGGGGATAATGCTAAGAATATAAACAGAAAATATAATATTTTCTGCTTTAATTCATCATCTTGTTCACATTTTTGCATTGATAAATTTTTATTAATGCTATAGTCATCATAGGGGACTTTTGTGAATAACAATAGTGGAAAATATATAAATTAAAACACATTTCATATTTATATGTGTCTTGTATATGATTGAAAAGCAACCATATACATTCCTCTCTTAGAAATTAAGGCACTAACTGGGGAGACAAAATGACTCAAATTCTAAGTGCACTTGCCACTCAATCCTGATGACCTGAGTTCTATCCTCACAATCTACATAGGGGAAGGAGAAAACAGGCTGTCCAAAGGTATTCTCTGGCCTTCACTTGTGCACACACACATCATAAAAACAAAAACGTAGTAATATAATAATAATAATAATAATAATAATAATAATAATACAGCATTTAAAAACACACTAGAGCACCTAGAAATTGGTATGTATATGTTGAGTACATAGATATTCATGAATAAAAGTTTATTTTGAGCATGATATATGTCTAGAGTTTCCAGATTCCATTACCTGTAACCTTTCAGATGCATAATTTTTAAACATCAGCTTATATTGGTCTTTTGTTGCTATAAATTCTTAATGAAGGTTGCTTTAATTCTTAAATGTTATGTCTTAAATGCAATGACTTTATATGTGAAACTTACTAGCTACATTATTATAAAACTATCCATAAGTCTGTGAGATTTGATTTCTTCAACACATGCATAGAGTATTTAGAAACACTGTGGTGAGTTCTCTCATTAAACTTTTCTTCAGGTTCTCGCAGGACTACTTCAGAGATCTAGTATATGAGGATTATTTGTCTTTTAGTAGATTGAATACTGGATATTTGGTGCTTATGTGCTCATATTTTATGTCATTTGTATTTCATTTTTAATTTTAGAAATACCATTGAAATATGTTTTATTATAAGAACACACAATAATAATATGGGAATTCAGAATTCATCGTTTGATATCTGAAGACTACCAGATATAAAGCTTGTGGTGAGGCACTTACACAGGACAAAGCAGGCTTAAATATTTACAGCAGCAAAACAAAAATATGTCATAACTTAGTGAGAAAAGGTATGACTAAAGTTTGAAAAAGTAAAGTAAGAAAAAGTTAATCAGAATATTTAGTGCACACACTACTGTGCTTTGCTTACTAGGCAGTAGAACACCATTCACAAGATCATTGTATATATGGAATATCTATATAATATAATTAAAAATAAAGCAAAATATATACAAAAACAGTCAGTGTATAATCTTTAATATGATTTTATAATATTTTTTGAGGAGTTTAAAAAGCAACAGGTCTTTGGTCTGACAATGGTGTTAGTTCTTGGTTTTTGCCCCGTGGCTAGAAAATTGTTCAATACCCGCATAATGTTCATGATCCTATTTTGAAAATGAGATTGTCTTCCAGTTCAGATGTTACTCTATCTCACAGAGTTCAGAGCTTCATAAAGATTGTTGAGCACATTTTTTTTTCTAGTAGTGTCCAAAGTGGTTTCCAGCACTATGAAAGCTAGCCATTAGTGATGAAACTTCTAGGCCAAGGCAGATTTGTAGATATTTCCATTCTCTGTGATTTAAGTACAGGGTGTCTTCGGCCACAATGTCATACCATTGAGCTCTGTAACCAGTGACATTGAGACGAGCCTTTTATTTTTATAGGAGTTGATGGGACCCCACTTGCCAGCAACTCCAAAGAGATAATCAATTCACCCAAGATGGTAGATGGATAAAAAGGAACAATGTCCTCCACACACATGGGGACAGCCATGCATATGTACTCACAGTGATTGTGACAATATACAAAATTCTTGTGTAAGCTCAATCCAGACCATATCTCTGTATGGACAGGCAAGGTGAACTGGAGTTTCCTCCTCTAGCTGAGAAGTTACTGGCATTTGGTGGCTTTTGGGAAACGGACATTCATTTTCTTTAAGAATGTTGCCCCTGTTAAGTCAACCATACATCTGTAGAAGGCCACATATCTGAGACTAGAGAGGTAGTACATATTGGTCAGGATGGGTGAAAAAATGAGGGCACAGCGTGGTCTGGATCTGGGCGAATTTCAGAGAAGAGGTGAACACTACCAAAACAGTTTATATAAAATTCTTGAAGAACTAACTAAAAATAAAAAAAATAAAAATTGACCAAATACAGTTAGAAGGAAAATTCCTGCAGTGTGATAATTTGTAATTACTTAGGAGTAGATTCAATACATATAATGACATAATATCATATTTAAGAGAAATCTTTTTTTAAAAAAGCATGAAATTTGTAAAGTCACCACATCTATGTAATGATGAACAATGTATGAAATATTTCCAATGGGATATTATGATAAATTTGATCTATAAATGACTGTGAGACATAGTTAAAGAACTTTAATGGGAGACTTGTAGCAAATTACGATGCTAAAATAAAGATATTTTAAAGTACTGGCAGAAGCCTTACTTAAAAATACTTAAGTAGTATCAGGTGGTACAGCACAGTCCTAAGTTTGTGCAATCAGAGCATTTAAGTAAGAAAGTGTCAGTTCTAGGCCAGCTGTACTATAGACTGAGCCTTTGTCTCAAACAAACAACAATGAGTAAAGAGAAGAAAATCATATTAAAGAAGCATAAAGAAAAATAACATGACAAATAAAATACAAAAATATATCTTGGACAGTTAGCATAACTATGCAAAAAGATTTATTGATTAATCAAGGTAGACAACTTTAAGAATGGACAGTCATACAAAATTACTCATACTTTACTGATATAAGGTCTGAAAAGACACATCACTGGTTAAAACAACCACACATACACATATACACACACAGGCACACATTCAGAAACATACACACACACACACACACACACACACACACACACACACAAAGAAATCATTACAAAAATGCAAAACATTTGGTCAATGATATAATTTTCAAACGTGTTGATATTTCCACTTTGGAAAAATAAGAAAACATATGAATATTCATATACAGTAAAAAAAATTGACTGCTAAAATTTTCACAGGTAGTAAAACTACATACATCTATATTACATATTTTCAAATATTATTAGCTTGGAAATATTATTTTATGGTCACCCCAGCAATATAAGGTTTTTGAAGTATATTCTATTGCTTGCATGTGTGATTTATTCCTTTAAAATGCTAATTAAGATTCTATTTTATCAAAAAATTATAATAGAGTATTCGGGCTGTTTCCTTCTTAAACTTTAATAAAGAAATAAAACAAATAAATCTGCCAGAAAATTTTCCACAATTTTTATATTTCCAATTATCCTGGATAAAAACTGACACACATATAATTGAAGTTCGCAGAAGATGTCTTTTCACACTCACTCTATGCTGTCAAGCTTGCTTTGCTATGTTTCATGGTTTTACATTCCACAGCCCTAACACGTGATGTGTGATGAGTTTAGCTACGTTTCATCCACGTTTGGCATTGCCAAAACTACTCAAATATCATTCAAAAATAGAATGGCTACTCTAATGTACTTGTATGAAAGTGTTTCATTTTTATTTCATTGGTGTTTATTCACGATGAGCATATAATCATATACATGCTTATTCTTCACATACTGACTTTGTAAGTATCTTATTTTATAAGGTTTTATTTTCATTAATACATTTATTTTACTTTAGAAAATTGTTATCTTTATGGTGTTAATTAAAGAAATATTTGACACATGTATTAATCCACTGTGTGTTTGTGACCACATTTTTAATCCCTTTAAGCTTTAAATATTTTTATTATTTCCTGGACAGTTTCATAAATATCCTTTTGATACTATTCAGCCCCCATCCCCAACTCTTCCCAGGCCCATGCTCCTTTCCTTCCCATGCAACTTTGTGTCCTTTTATTATTATTTTCTCACCATGGCGATTTGTCTCTTCCTTAGATCCATGGATATATGATTTCTCTCTGTGGCATGGTCGGCTTGCTTGCTACTACAGCTTGAGAGAAAACTGATATACCCTCTCTCAGAATTTCTAGCATCTCAGTAGCTCCTCAGCAGGGGTGAACTGTGTGTGGAACTCCCCAGTTCCATGCTGGCACTGGGTCTGACCCAGACCTTGTCCATGCTGCCACAGTCACTGTGAGTCTTAGGAATCTCCGCTCCACTGTGCCCAAACACACGGCTTTCCTGTAGCCATCCCTCATTTCTGGATCTCACATGCTTCCTAACCTCCTTCACAGTGGTTCCTGAGCCACTGGAGAAGGATTGTAGTCTTAAATTTCCATGATGCACAAATTAATTTTAATAAAAAGTTTTTGGCAGCTTAGTATAGGTATACACACAGACACACAGACACACAGACACACAGACACACACACACACACACACACACATACACACAGACACACAGACACACACACACAAATTCTAATTACTATCACCCAAATCATTTTATATCCAGTATTCCATGATGCACACTTTCCTCCTTACAAGTCTCTATCTCGAATTGATGACTTTTGCTTTGATTCTTAGCCATCTATTTTCATTCCCTAGGTTATCTGCATGGCTAGAGGTTTAGAACTATCTTTTGGAATATGGAGCCTTATTAGTAAGCACACAACTCAAGACAGTATCTGCTCCATTCTAGAAGCTATTAATAGTCCATATCTCACACTGGGGAATGAAGTGTTAGGTCTCCTGTACACATCAAATCTGTGATAAACTATGTACAGGTTCAGTCTTTTATGGGTCATTGATAACTCCACTGCTGCTGTGAAATCCTGATTTCAATGACTAGATCTTTTTTTTTTTTGACTCTTACATTATTTCTGGCCTCTCTCATTTTATGATTAGAATTATTCTATGTCTTGCCTTTTTTTAAAAAAAAATAAATTTGTGTGTGAGATTTCAAGAAATCTTGAAGGTGGAGTCTCCCAGGGCCGTCAATAATTTACTCCATGTTGTCTTCAAGAATTTCTTTCTTTTTTTTTTGTTTAAATTTTTGGATATTTTCTTTATTTACACTCCAAATGTTATCCCCTTTCCTAGTTTCTCTCCCTCCCAGAAACACCCAATCACATCCTCCCTCCCCCTGTTTCTATGAGGGTGTTCCTTCATCCATCCACCTACTCCAACCTCCCCACCCTCAATTCTCCTACACTGGGGCATCTATCGAGCCTTCATAGGACCAAGGACTTCTCCTTGCATTGGTGCATGACAAGGCCATCCTCTGCTACATATGCAGCTGGAGCTATGTGTACTCCTTTGTTGCTGACTCAGTTCTTAGGAGTTCTGGGGGGGGGGACGTCTGAATGGTTGACATTGCTGTTCTTCCCATGGGGTTGCAAACCCCTTCAACTCTTCCACTTCCTCCTCTAAGTCCTCTATTATGGACCCTGCACTCAGTCCAATGGTTGGCTGCAAATATCTGCCTCTGTATTTCTAAGGCTCTGGCAGCCTCTCAGGAGACAGCCATATCAGGCTCCTTTCAGCAGGCACTTCTTGGCATCCACAACAGTGTCTGGGTTTGATAACTGTATATGGGATGGATCCCCAGGTGGGATAGTCTCTGGGTGGCCTTTCCTTTAGTCTCTGCTCTAAACTTTATCTCCATATTTGCTCCTGTGAGTATTTTGTTCTCCTTCTAAGAAGGACTGAAGCACCCACACTTTGGTCTTCTTTCTTCTTGAGCTTCATGTGGTCTTTGAAGTGTATCCTGCTTATTTGGAGCTTTTGGGCTAATATCCACTTATCAGTGAATGCATACCATGTCCTTCATTTTGCAATTGGGTTACCTCACTCAGGATGATATTTCCTAGTTCTATCCATTTGCCTAAGAATTTCATGAATTCATCGTTTTTAATAGCTGAATAGTACTCCATCGTGTAAATGTACCACATTTTCTATATCCATTCCTCTGTTGAAGAACATCTGGGTTCTTTCTTACTCTATCTTCTTAAATCTGTGAGCTTTCTTGAGATTTCAGTTGTTATCTGTGTAAGACATAAATGTTTACATTTTAAAAACATTGTGAATGTTTGAACACTAAATGACTAAACTATAATCCAGTTAGGAATTTACTTTGTGTACACAGTGATTAATTTGTTTACAGTTCAGTAGAAGATAATTATAATTTTCCTTCAACTTAAGTGTTTTTGCCATCTTAGGTCCCATCATATAAATGGGAAAATTAATAACTGATCTGAGGATGTTTCTCTAATTGCAATGAGTAGAAATAGTCAGTTGTTCATTTGACAGAATGACAATATGAACTAACCTCACAAAAATCATATTGAAGAAATTCTGAGTAATTGGATGCCAGTAATACTTACTTCTTTACATAGGAAGTAACAAAAAATACATTATATTATTCAAGGCTGTTATTAGTAATGATGGTACTGAATATGGACACTTTGTCTTCTTGGCCTCACTCACTATTTAACTGCTAACATTCTTTTTATTAAGAACTGGTTCCCAAACCAAAACCAGGCCCTAGTAGCACCAAGTGTCCAGTACTTAATCCTAGTAGCACCCTGGGTATAGAACCAAATGCAGTGGCTACTCTAGATGTCAATTACTTTTCGCATTTGGAAATTTCAAGACTTAATGTATTTCAAGAATTAGAAAAATGTGTGAAATAAGAGCTTCATAGATTCCCTGGAGAAATGATATTTTGTATAGTCATTCACTGTAGTTATAGAGAGCTTGCTTCCTCGAGACTGTCACTTCTCCTCACTCTAAGTGTCACCTTAGAGATGTTGCTCTGAACACACAATATTTTTAAGAACCTAAATTTAGTGATAATATTTTACATGAAATGAATTCTTAAATTTTAAAGGATATGTTTAAAATTAATATTAAAGAATAAATTTTGTTTATCTACTTAAAATAATTAAATAAAGAGCAAAGCTGTTCTCAGGAGAGAAATAATTTATATGAGAACCTTGTGTACATGGGAAATAACAATAAAATCACTTTAATGCCTTATGAATTTTTTTTTACTCCTTCAGAATCTGAATGGATGATATGACATCAGGAAACTATTGCACAGTGACTGAGTTCCTCTTGGCTGGGCTCTCAGAGAAGCCAGAACTCCAGCTGCCCCTCTTCCTCCTCTTCATAGGAATCTATCTGATCACTGTAGCAGGGAACCTGGGCATGATCATACTGATTGGGCTCAGTTCCCACCTGCACACACCCATGTACTATTTCCTCAGCAGTCTGTCTTTCATTGACTTCTGTCAGTCCACAGTTGTTACCCCTAAAATGCTGGTGAACTTTGTGACAGAGAAGAATATCATCTCCTACCCTGGATGCATGACTCAGCTCTACTTCTTCCTCATTTTTGCAATTGCAGAGTGCTACATTTTAGCTGCAATGGCATATGACCGCTATGTTGCCATCTGTAATCCTTTGCTTTACAATGTAACCATGTCCTATCAGATTTACATTTCCCTAATTTCAGGAGTGTACATTATTGGTGTGATCTGTGCATCAGCTCACACAGGCTTCATGGTTAGAATTCGATTCTGCAAATTAGATGTGATCAATCACTATTTCTGTGATCTTCTTCCCCTCTTGAAGCTTGCACGCTCTAATACCTATATCAACGAAATGTTGATTTTATTTTTTGGGACACTGAACATTTTTGTCCCAATCTTGACTATTATTACATCCTACATCTTCATCATAGCCAGCATCCTCCGCATTCGCTCCACTGAGGGCAGGTCCAAAGCCTTCAGTACATGCAGTTCCCACATCCTGGCTGTTGCTGTCTTCTTTGGATCTTTAGCCTTCATGTACCTTCAGCCATCATCAGTCAACTCCATGGACCAAGGGAAAGTATCTTCTGTGTTTTATACAATTGTTGTGCCCATGCTGAACCCCTTGATCTACAGTCTGAGGAATAAAGATGTCACTGTTGCCTTGAAAAAAATAATTGAACGAAAAACATTTATGTAGTTAGAAGTAATGTGAGGATTATTTATTAGAGCAAGATTCTCCATAAACACATAGTTTGAATTGACATCATTTATTTTATTCTACTTGTCAATTTTATTACTCATTTTCTAAGACACTTTTATAATTTTTACTATTATAAATTACAAATTCAATTTTCTGTATGCATATTATTCAATATCGCTTCACAGAGTCAACAGTGCTAACAAATAGTAAAGTGGACATTGTCCTATATACCCGTGCTCAATAGCCCATTATATTGTGTATATGTATTTATATATTTTCATATTTTATAAACATTAATTTAAAAATATACTTAATTGCAACAAAATGATACTTTTTGAATTATTTTTAATTCATTTTTGGGAATGTCATATTTAAGTCCCATAATTACACCTCCCCTCTCTCTGCAACCATTCTCATGTTCCCTCTGCTTCTTTCTCAAATTAATTGCCTCTCTATCTCTTTGTCTCTCTCTGTCTCTGTTTCTGTCTGTCTGTCGATCTGTCATTTTCTCTTTCACTCTACAGAGTAGGGAGCTGATCCACATCAGATCTGTTCTCTTTTCTTTTCTTTTCTTTTCTTTTCTTTTCTTTTCTTTTCTTTTC
>JADRCD010207422.1:12011-26599 GCA_019843815.1 Montemys delectorum
TCTTTTCTTTTCTTTTCTTTTCTTTTCTTTTCTTTTCTTTTCTTTTCTTTTCTTTTCTTTATTTTTGCTACCCTTTTTTATTAGATATTTTCTTTACTTACATTTCAAATGTTCTCCCCTTTCCTGTTTTCCCCTCTGAAAAAAAAAATGTATTCCCTCTCCCCTCCCCCTGCTCACTAACCCACCCTCTCCAGCTTCCTGGTCCTGGCATTCTTTAACACTGGGGCATAGAGCCTTCACAGGACAAAGGGCCTCTCTTCCCATTGCTGACCAACTAGGCCATCCTCTGCAACTTATGCAACTGGAGCCATGAGTCCCATCATGGTGTAGTCTCTGGGAGCTCTGGGGGTACTGGTTAGTTCATATTCTTGTTCTTCCTATGGGGCTTCAAACCAATTCAGCTCCTTAGGTACTTTCTCTACCTCCTTCATTGGGGACCCTGTGCTCAGTCCAATGGATGGCTGTGAGCCTCCACTTTTGTATTAGTCAGGCACTGACAGAGCCTCTCAGGCTCCTGGCTGCCAGCACTTGCTGGCATCCACAATAGTGTATGGGTTTGGTAACTGTATATGGGAAGGATCCCCAGGTGGGGCAGCCTCTGGATTGTCCTTCCTTTAGTCTCTGATCCATATTTTGTCTCTGCAACTCCTTCCATGGGTATTTTGTTCCTTCCTTCTAAGAAGGATGGAAGTATCCACACTTTGGTCTTCCTTCTTCTTGTTCTTACCAATCTTTAATTGCCTAAAGCTCGTCATCTAAGAGTGGAATCCCCTGATATTTCCATTGCCCACACTGGTGTGCCAACTACTATTATATTTGGTTCTTGCTTTGGGAACTATATTGTTGAAATTTCATGATGCTACTTCCCTGGAATTCATAGATGACACAATATCACTGCAAACTTTCTTGTCCTCTTCCTCTTAGAACATTCTTACATCTTCCTCTTAAATGTTCCCTGAGCCTCAGATGGAGTGGTTGTATTGTAGATGGAAAAAGTGTGGCTCTTCATCCTACCATCAGTTGTTCAGTAGGGATGTGTTTGTGTATATGTGTTTGTGTGTGTGTGTGTGTGTGTGTGTGTGTGTGTGTGATTTCAGGTGAATATAAAATAATTTGATTCCTTATGCCTTCTTCACACTTAGTTATATTTATTCCTTTTCTGTACTTCCCTTTCCTTGTTGATTTCCTTTCTCCTTCTCCAATGAAAGCACCCTCAGTTTTCCTATTTCCCCCTTCATCATATCCACTATTCTCCACTATTGAGTGGATGCCCAACCCCATCATCCATTTTTATTTTTCTGGTTTCTATATTAACTCTAGATTATATTCACACCCAAAGATTTAGATTTAGGTATCTCCAGTAAGGGAGAGGCTGTGGTGTATTTCTTCCTGGTTCTTGGTTGCCTAGGTATCTATTGTCTAGTTTCATTTATTTACATGAAGCTGTCAAGATTTTATTTTTCTTTTCATCTAAGTAGAATATCATGCATATATGAAGGATGTTTTCATTGCTAATTATCAGCTGAGGATCATTTAGGTCATTTCCATTTCCTAGCTATTGTGAATAGTATGCAGTAAACATGCGTGAACAATAATCTGCAGTACAGAACGTCAAGACTTTGGGTGCAGACCAAGAAGTAACATTGCAGGGTCATATGGTAGATAATTTATTTATCTAGAGTTCACCAACCTACTTCCAAAGTGGCACCAATTGCAATCCCATCTACAGTGAAGGAGGGTTACCCTTTCCTATATCCTCCTTATATTTGTTGTCTTTTGCTTCTGTATTTTATTCTAACTGGGTCGAGTTGAAATCATAAATCATATATTTGTTTTTGTTGTTAGCATATTTGTTTCTGTTTCTAATATGATGACTTCATCAAGACGGGATGTTCCTGATCACATTCAAGAGAAGATCTTTGTTTTTGTTCCTCAGTTCAGCCTTTTTTTTTTTTAAAAAAAAAGATTTATCTATTTATTATATGTAAGTACACTGTACCTGTTTTTAGACACACCAGAAGAGGGCATCAGATCTCATTATGGATGGTTGTGAGCCACCATGTGGTTGCTGGTATTTGAACTCAGGACCTCTGGAAGAGCAGTCTGTGCTCTTAACCACTGAGCCACCTCTCCAGCCCCCATTTCAACCTTTTAAGAATCACGCTCATAGACACTGCAGAAAGTGTCTTTCCACTGTGATTCTGAATATAGTAGCTGCAGTAAATATTACTCACCACAAAGACAGTTATATGAAAAGAAAATGAGAATTCCACTGAGAATTGGATTACAAAACATTTGTTTTACATTCACTTGACTTCAGCTTGTCTCTGTCCTCCGTGTAAGGGTTGTGGGCTGCTTCCAGCTAAGATAGTATATTAAAATCTGCTTTTGCATGATGCAGTGAAGAGCAGTCATAGTGATGAGAAACAGTCTGTATCCCAAGGTAGAATGCTTTGAAAGGTTTATGTGTAAGTAATTTTCATCATACTGATATATAATAGGTAGAAAATATTCTTTATGGGATTTTTATCTTTTTTAACCTTTTTTTTATTGAACATTTTATTAACTTATATTTCAAGTGTTATTCCCTTTCATGGTTTCCCCTCCAGAAATCCCTTATTCCATCCTCCCTCCCCCTATCCCACCCACCCATTCCCACCTCACCACCATGACATTCCCCCTTTGAAGCACTTACACACACATAGCAACTGTTAAAAAGTAGTTCGAAGAGTAAACAGGTCCTACTCTTTTCAGTGATTATGATAACCTGAGAAAGAGATCATGAAGATATTAACATAAACATCAAATTGATTCTAAAATATGGAATTGAAACACCAAATTAGGAAGAAAAAATGAGGCCAAGGAAGGAGTAACACCATGAAGAAGACAGGAGCTAACATATAGAAGTTGTCAAACACTATTACAGAAGAAAACAGTTTATCAAGGATTTGATAATTGGATAAATAAAGTAGGTTGTGTAGAAAGAGGTCCTTGATTTAATTATGGTGCAAGATATGAGTTTCATCTTGTGCAGCAGGCCTTAAATCCAAACAGAAAATGACTAGATTCCCGATATTTTCATGTCACTATTGTAACAGTGGGCATATAAGTCTAGTCTAGTTATTATTATTATTATTATTGTTGTTCTTATATGTTAAGGGGTTCAGAACAAGGTAACATGTGGCAGCATGCACAAGCTGGGATGATGCATGCAAGCCCAACATAGATGAAATCTCAACATGGAGATCAGAAATGAGTATGAAGTAATGCCTATTACTAAGGAGGTATTGGTAGTGGGTAAGTTCTGGGAGACTGACTGTTGTCACATTTCTTTAAGAGTATAGCCCCCTCATCAATCAAATATGTTCCAATGGAATGCTACACAGTCCAGGAAAATTTGAGTTGATAGCAGGGGGAAAAGAAGGTACAAAGTTGTGTGGGTAGGAAAAGAGGTAGACCTGGAAAGAGTGAATGAAGAATAGGAATATTATCAAAACATATTGTATACAATTCTCAAAAAATATAATGAAATATTTAAAGCTTCAATAATGCAAACATGAAAGAAATTCTTTCAAATTTTACTAGCTTAGATGTGAATCAAAAGTGCTTTTATATAAATGGGGTAAGATTTTCAAAGTAAAATAATTTTGTGACTCATACTATCTAAGTACAATTGGTAGATGTCAATGGAGGTCAAAATGTCCAAATCCTATTGTACTACTTTCCCTTCACTTTCATCCCTCCAAAGCGTCCATACACCTGTCATTCCTCTTTTCAAATCTATGACCTCTGTATTTTCAATAATTGTTCTTACCTGCATATATGTATTTGCTATTTCTTATAATTCTCTAGAAGGGCTTCATCGACAGCCCTACCATCACAATTATGGAGCAGTATCAGAATAGTTTTTCCAGGAATTTCCCAAATACCATATCTGTTAAGATGTGTTTTTTTTTTTTTACCTTGCATTCTGCAGGGCAGGCAGTCCACCTTTATATTTCTATGTTAATGTCCTATGGAAAATTTTGTACTTAACACTTAAATGTGCTTTTTGTTTGTTTGCTTGTTTGCTTTATTTTGTTTTTTTGACATAGTGTGTGTGTGTGTGTGTGTGTGTGTGTAGCTCTGCCTTTCCTGGAACTCACTGTGTGGATGAGGATTGTCATCCACTCAGAGAGATCCATCTGCCTCTGTCTTCCAGGCCCTGGGATTAAAAGTGTATGCCACAATCACATGGCTTTAAAAACGTTTTAATATCAATTCATATTGACATCCTAAGTAAATTTCTTTGAGTCACTACCATTCATACTATTTCTGACAATGACTTATTAATTTATTTATTTTTTTTATTTTTAGATAGCAATTTAATTATATTTCTCCTTTCCCTTCCTTATCTTCAAATTCATGAAGTGTATTTCATTAATTTTTATTGCATGTACGAGTGTCCTCTGAGAGCCTCCAACCAGCATCTGATTGAAACAGAAGCATAGAGCTACAGCCAAACATTGGACAGAGCTTGAAAACTCTTATCAAAGAGTTCTGGGAATGACTGTGGGCCCTGAAGCCCTGAAGGGGATAAGAACTCCACAAGAAGAGACCGGAGTCAACTAACCTGGGCTCTTGTGGGCTTTCAGAGACTGAACCGCCAACCAAGTAGCACACACAGGATGGACCTAATTCTCCTGCACATAGGTAGCAGATGTACAGCTCAGTCTTCATGCTGTTCATGAGCAATTTGAGTAGGGGTTGTCCCTAGGCTGTTGCCTTTTTGTGGAATCTGCTCCCCTGGCTGGGCTCCTTGCCTGGTCTCAGTGTCATGGAAGTGCCTAGTATTGCAGAGACTTGATGAACCAAGGTGGCAGGATACCCATGGGGGCGTTCACCCTCTCAAAGGAGAAGGAGAAGGGATTGGATAAAGGAACTATGAGAGGTGGGACTGCAGGGATTTTAAGTGAATAAATAAATAAATAAATGGAAAAATAAAATAATTATATTTGTCTGTTAGCCTTTATTCTAGTTCTAAAAAATATTTATCACCATTTCTCAAGAGAAGCCTTGGACCCATTGCCAGTGATACTCTGCCATGCAGGCCTTGCGTGACCGCAGTATTTGAGGCGAAACCTTCAAGGAAAGGCAGTCTCCTGCACCCACATTGTCGCCTGGCACCCCCTAACTCAGAGGTAGCTCAGATATGTCCTTGTACTCTTGTGCTAGATGTCCACCAAAATATGACAGCTAGAGAAAAAATCAGACGTTTCTCTCTGACCTTTTACCAATGTTCCAACATCTTAGCCAAACCCTGACTTAGAAGTTACCCACCCAGACTCATTGCCTCTGGTATTGTTAGGGAAATAATGTAGGAGTAGTGCATTGAAGCTTATAGAATGGAGACTAATCCCAGGAACTAGTTTAACAAGGATCCCCTGGGACTAACCTCTGCTAGCCCAATAGATTAGCATAGTGGGCAGTTTTACTTAGGATGGGCGGGACCTTGAGCCGAGTGTGTGTGTGAGAGACAGTGTAGATTAGTTCGTTTTTCTAGATAGAAGAGTCTGCATTGAGCAGTTGGACTCAGTCTGTAGCCCCCCAGGACTCTGGTTGGGCCCATGTGGCCCGAGCATGTTCAGAGCCTGGGGGGGTGGGGGGGTGGGGGGGGGCGGGTGCTGCATCAGTCCAGAGGAGATGGCTGCTGTTTTTAGACCCAGTATATTCTAGGTAGACTCAGATGTACCTTGACTACTGAGCTGCCAGATTTTTTATTATCTCTTTTGCAATGATTGTAAGAGTCTCATGCCATTTTTTAAGAAATATATTTAAATAACACACTTCGTGTGTCGAGTCTGATTTCCGACCCAGCCGAATCCCGTGCACACTTGGCCAAGACCCATCGTCCCCCGGAACACGGGGTCCCTGCAAGAAACCCCGGTCCGTGGCAATACTCTACAACTTTAATTTCCTTAGCAACTGCTGGGTACTAGTTGCTTTCCGCTTCTATGGATTTGCTCAACAGATATGATATATATATCAGTCAAAGCTACAGTGTGTGTCTACCTCTGTGTCATTTGTTTTCTTTGGTATACACTCTGTTCTTTCAGGCAGTAGCATGAGTTTGGGCCTCATTTCTCATTGTAGCATAACCTCCATTCCAAGGATATATGAAGTAGAGCTTTGTATTTATCAGCTAGTAGTTTGTTTTTTTGTTTTTTGTTTTGTTGTTATTGGTGGTGTTGCTGCTGTTTCTTTGCTTGATTGTTTGTAACTCCTTCAAGTATTTCTTTTTTTGATAAGTCTTAATAAAGCGTTGTGTGTGTGTGTGTGTGTGTGTGTGTGTGTGTGATCTTTCATTCTTGTGAATATGTATCTAGCATTAAATGCTCTAGGGTATATGGTAAGTCAGTTTCATATTTTACAGAACTGATACCATTTTTCTCGAAAATTCTTTAATGTGAGATGCCCTGCTACACTTGAAACATCCACAACACTCATGGCTCAGAGAGCATTGAGGAAGGAGGGAGACAGAGATTGGTAAGAGCCAGAGGGCCAGGATGTTGAGGGTAAAATAATCTTGTCTATATTTGACAGGGAAGCAACACCTATGAAATTTCAATAGTATATATCCTTAAAGAGGATTGCACAGTGACAACACCAGTTGATATGGCAACATGGATGAGGAAATTTCACAGGCCTCACACCTACACTAAAAGCTGTAGGTAATTAACTACTACATTGTTGTAGATTTGTTCTGATGCTTTTATTATGTTGATTGGGTTCCTAAAATTACAAGAAAATTTGCATGTAAGACAGGGAGGGTCTCTGCTCCCAGTTGGTTTTGATAGGTAAATAAAGTTAACAGTGGCCAATGGCTGGGCAGTGAGGCAGAGGTAGGACTTTAGGATTTGCAGGCAAGGAGACTGAGTGAGTGAGAAAGGAGAATTGAGACCACCAGGCTGGGAAAGGAGAAAGACTAGGCTTGAGAAATATAGGACAGAGAGACTTCCAACATGTAAGAGTTGGGGATCATGGCCCAGGAAGACTACAGGTCTGGATCCAGGGCAGTCAGGTTGAAATATAGGTTTTAGTAAGTAATAAGTCAGGAATATTGGAAGGAGATTGTGCTAGCTGCATGGAAGTTTGGAGTGGCCCAGCCACTGAGCTCCTCAAGACACACTAAAATATAAAGGCTGTGTGAGTGTTATCATTTGGGAACCCTGAACATTGGGGCAGGCAGCAAGGAATGTTCGTCACCACTACAGGGCATTTTGATTAGCATTACTCGCCTACTGCAACAAGACATGGGCAATCAGCCCTTTCCAGGCATGAGCCACACCCACTAGTTTATCCCCAATAAGTGGTTTGATATGCATATATACATATATATATACATACATATATTCATAGGAACATTAAATTGACACAGCATCCTACATAATATCATCTATTTCTATATCTATATCTACATTTATATCATCTAAATCTATATCAAACTATATCATTCATATCTATATTTATAATCTTTTGCATTTATATTATTTCCATTTACATTATTTACATTATGTCACTTATTAATATTTATTCATAACTATACTCATATGTACCCACATATGAATGGGTATGTACCTATTCTGATACATATGTGTATGTTGTGTGTCCATAATTATTTCTTCAAGGTCATGAATTTTACAGGAAGTTGAGGAATATAGGAGCATTTGCTTTGTAGAGATAGAAGGATGGAAATAATGCGAGTAGAGTACTTTTGTATGAACTTCTGAAAAAAGAAGGCTATTTTTAAATTGGAACATAGACAAAACTTTAAGAAGAATACAGGGTCTTTCAGTCCTAGAAAACTGTCCAGTCTGTCAAATCTTAGAAGAAATACTTAAAAACAAGGAGGAAATAAAAGAGATAGGCAAGAACTAAAATTACTTTTGTTTACACATGAAATTATATTATACAGAAAAAGTCTTAAAGACTCCACAAGAAAGATGCTAGAACTTATGAATATTCTTAGCAAACTGGCAGAATACATAATTAAATGAAATTTCAAACCCCTTTTAGATGCCAATTGCTAACATGCTGAAAGAGAAAACCCACTTACTAAAACCTCAAAAAAAAAGATAAGAGAAAAAAAGAAAGAAGGAATGAAGGAAAGGAAGAGAGAAAGAAAAAGAAATCAAACCACAACCCTCACCCTGATTATAAAATGAAATATGGAAGGCTATAGTGAAGTATTTAAGTCTATGAGTATAGAGATCAAAGGAGGCGTTAGAAGTCAGAAGGGACCTCATGGTTACGAACAGCATATGTTGATTTTGTGGATGAGCATCCTGATTCAATGCTGTACCAATCCTCCTGACATTTTTCACAGAAGTAGAAAAACAATCTTAAAATTCATAGGGAAGTACAAAAGATCCAGATTCCCAAAGCAATCCTGAAGAACATGGGATACTACAGGGAATACCATGCCTGATTTAAGTTACAGACTCACAGGGAAAGGAAAAATTTCATTGTATATGTAAAGTTTATGAAAATTCAATTGAGACCATTTTTCCTCCAATGAAAACAGTATTATGAAGAGACACGTGATTTTAGTGGAACCCTAACTCACAGGTATTGAATGGTCTGAGGTTGTGAAGGACTGAGTAGGACAGATAACCACTATTAAAGTGTAGACAGTAAGTATCTAACCCACTTTATGATGGCTTCTCTCCACGACTCATCTTTTCCATGATTACAAATTCTTTGAAACCAGGGGGTTGCAGAGCCCTCTTTGCTCCTGTTCTTCACGTTACTAGTGGTTACAATTGTCGGAAACCTGGACATAATCATCTCGATTCTGCTTAGTTCTCAGCTACACACACCCGTTATTATTTACTAAGCAGTCTGTTCTTTATTGACTACTCTCAGTCCACTGTCATTACTCCCAAAATACTGCTGAACTTTGTGACAGGGTAGAACGTCATCTGCTACCAAGAATGCATACGTAGCTCAGTTGTACTTCTGTGCTTTTGGTGCTGCAAAATGTGTTCTGCTGGCTGCAATGGCATATGATCTCTGTGTTGCTGTCCCTAACCCTTTACTTTACAATTTAATCATGTCCTATCAAATCTGGTCCTAGATGGTGGCTGTGTGTATGGTAGGGGGTTTTCTAAGTACCATATTTCACACTGTCTTCATGCTCAGAGTTTTTTGTTTCCTGTAAGACTGATATATTAAACCATTACTCTCCGGTTCTAGTACTTTTATCAGTGGATTATTAGCACTGTCCAGTGCATTTAATCTCCCTCTTCTGAGCATTCTTAGCTATTATATCTTCACCATTTTTAGCTTAGTCCAAAGTACCTCAACACTTGCATCAGCAAAGTACCTTACCATCATCAAGTCCAAAGCTTCAGCACTTGCAGATCCAATAGTTTGGCTGTTACTGTTTTGGGGCTACATTCCAGCATTATCAGTCATCTCCACCCACCAGGGAAAATTGATATCTATGTCCATGGTAAAATTGAAAATCTGTAGCCTCAGAAATAAAGATGTCAAAGTGGCCATGAAAAAACTTGCTAGAAAGTTCTGAACAAAAAGTAACTTTTTCCGAAATATGAGGAAGGATTATGAGCCATGACAAATTGACTAGTCATGAAATTATTGTCAGCATATAAGCATTTAAAAGATATGAAATGAAGGCAGATAAAAATGTTTAGATTCACATGTAAAAATCACTCCCATCCTGATTTCCCTAGAGTCCATTCACCCATGGTAACTTACATCACCTCTTAAAAATTATTCAGTGTGCTCATTATGAATGGTTGCATTTATGTTAAATTCCTGAATTTATTTAGACATTGCTTAGTTATGTTATTTAACAAATCAATATATTTATGTACTTTGATTTAGTTGTCATAATATGTTATGTAACTGGCTTTCTTTAGTATTAGCAAACAAATCTCAAAGTATTAGTCTGAATTGACTATGCCAAGCATTTGGAGCATACAAACTTACATTCTATTTTTCCTAAGAATGAAGAAGTAAATTAGATAATATGGAAGCACAGGATGAGTGTAAATTCTTCCTAGCCACAAAAAGTTAAGAATATTTGAAGGAGGGTAAAAGAATAAACAGCTCTGAATTCATTACTCATGTTTGCTGGAGAATATATATATATATATTATATATATATTATATATATAATATTCTTTTGTTCTTCTCTTTTCCTCTTTTGATCCTCTTTATTTCCTGATAAGTCTATAATCTTTTTATCTAACAGAAAACATACTGAATGTCTTGAATGTCTTTTACTCTCCTTTTCCAAGTAACTTCCTGCTGTTCTTGAAAGCAGGAAGGAGTGAAGATATCTTACTCCCCTTGGGATAGAATCAGTTCCTGTAGAAGGACTTTTTCTGCATTGTTTAAATATCTAAGTTATAGCTTCAGAATGGAGAAAGCTACTTTTATTCAATTTGTGATAAAATTTACCTAGTAAAATGATTTTGCACACTCTCATACTATCTAAGCACATTAATACATTTCAATGAGAGTTACAAAGTTCAAATTTTTTAGGGTTTACACTAATTTTTAGGGTTTTTTTTGAAGAAAATATTTTTAGAAAATCCCTTTGGTATATACCTCTTAGGTTTCAGGAATATTATAGTGCTTCTAAATACATTTATGATAATCATAGTTTAAAAAGAACTAGGAATGTTATGACCAGGCTACTTTATACACTTGAGAACCACTGGGGAATACATATTAATTCTGATTGTTGATTTCTCCAGTGATGAACTCTTGAGGGACAAGACTGTATAGGGAAATAACTCCCACTATTCTTTTTATAACCAATGTCTTGTTTTTGTGGCCAGAATATAAAATGTTTATATTAATCAACTGTGCAGAGTACCAAATGATTTTGAGGACCAACTTTAAGGAATAGTGGCTCAACAGATAATTCAGGGTAATCTGTCCCTCACATGGTCAAGGTCATTTTCTCCTCTAGGGTAAAGGAGAAGATAAGGAGCTAACATTGCGCTGTCTGTGAAGGAGAGGTATGTTCAGATACAAGTCCTTACCTTATAAAATCATAGTCTCTCCTACTCCTTTCTACATTCCCTTGTTAATAGACATGTGTGACATTTTTTAATCCCTCAAGATCCATTTTCATTCCACGATCTTCAAGTCCTTTTTAAAATAAGGTTGATAATACAGTTAATATTTGTTTCAACTTAAAATTGTTTGGGGGGATTTTATATATGAATACTCTGTATTTACACCATTTCAAACATTTCATCTCTCCCTCTTCTCTACAACTTCTCTAAATCTCTCTCCCAACTTCTCTCAAAATATTAACTTCTTTAATTATTGTTACATATACAACATGTATAATATATATCACATACATATATATATGTATGTATGCATGTATGTACATATGTATGCATGTATATACACCCACAACATCATGTGTCCAATCAGTGTTGCTCATATGTGTATTTAAGACTAACCAGTTGGGATTAGGTAGCTGTCATTATTTGAATGAGAATGGCCCCATAGACTCATATATTAGAATATTTGGATACCACTTGGCAGACTATTTAGTAAGGATTAGAAGTTGTGACCTTTATTGGAAAAGGTGTGGCCTTGTTGGTGGGAGTGTGTCATTAAGGATGGGCTTTGAGGCTTCCAAAGCACATACCAGCCATAGTCTCACTACTTTTTATCTTATTGCAGATCAGGTGTAGGTCTCAGCTACTGCCCCAATGACACAATAGCCTGGTTGCCTGTTTTCCTGATTGCT
Organism: Montemys delectorum; assembly: GCA_019843815.1. NCBI lineage: Eukaryota > Metazoa > Chordata > Mammalia > Rodentia > Muridae > Montemys > Montemys delectorum. The sequence continues at coordinate 23,794 of JADRCD010207422.1, forward strand.
GACACACTCTCCATCACAATGAGCATGGCCTAAGCCTCTGTAACTCTACTCAAGCCCCCAACAAAATGCTTGCTTCTATAACTTTGAATTGGCCATGATGTTTCTTCACAGCAATATACCAGAAAATTGCCTGTAGCTCTTCTTCTATGGGTATAGTCTTGTCATATCCCCCATTATTCTGTTGTCATGTCATTAAATCCAGATAAGAACTAGACTGCTTGATTTCCACAGCTTCCCTAAGCATTCTCCTGTCCTTACTATATAAAATCACAACAAAAACTTCTGTGAATGCTAATTTAAATTCACTCAGTAAGAAGGTTTTACAGTCATTTTGTTTGTTAACTTAGGGTTGTTGAATAATTTTAATTCATATATTTAAGGCATGGTGTTAATTACTACAAATGTAGCTTGATGTGGACCAAATAATAAATATATAGTTAATTGCTGACTCTAAACAAGAAGCATAAAATGAACATAACATATACCAGCTCCTCTGGGTATGTATTATGACTTTTAGCTTAGTGTTTTTATAGGATTTCTGAGTGTGGTCCTCATTCTTGTTTCTTCTCTTAGACCTTTTTTCTCTGTTGTTTTGTCTGGCCTGAAATCATGTAGTTTTTGTTTTATCTTCTCTATTTTAGGTTATTGTATTCTAAAAATGAATGAATGAACCCTAGTCAGTTTAACTGAACTGTCAATTTTTCTTGCTGGGAAAGGAAAAATCAGTTTTCTCCAATAGAGAGACACTGGATATATAAATTACTCCAGTACAGGTCTCATGAAAAAGAGTAATTGACGAACATATATGAACTTTACATTCTTTTGTATTCTTTTTTATGGTTTTGCTTTTATTTGGTTATAGTTTGGTTATTTTACTGGGAGAACATGCTCTTTTTTTTCCTTTCTTTTCTTTTCTTGTTTTTGGGGGACTTTATAGTTGTATTGTTTTTTTAGTCTATTCCAAAAAAAAAAAAAAAAAAAAAACCTTAAGTTGGGTGGGTAAGGAAGGGGAGAGGATCTCAAAAGATTTGGGCAAAGAGAGGAATATACTCAAATATTTTTAAATTTAAAAATTGTTTCAAATAATAAAAATACTTTATTTTTTGCTTGAGTTTTTAAAATGGTACTTATTTGCAAGAGCAATATTGCTTTATTGTATTGCCTTTTAGATTTTACAAAAACTATAATTTATTTTTAAAAATTATTGAATAAAACACAAATCTTACTTTTATTAAGAACAACAAAATTTATGTTTAATAAGATAAGGAGATAAGAGTAAAACTTAAAAATGAAATTGCAGCTTATAACTATTACATATTTAATGAACTTTCCTGGAACATTCATGTCATGTTATACTTGGGTCAAAAAGAAAGGAGGTTTTATTTCTTGTGATCCTCTAAAATATCTTTGTTGATGCCATCCACTCAGTCAGAAAGAGCATCATAGTAGCTGTGGTCTTCAGGACATTATAATTCCTAAATTTGTTTGCCTACCTTTTCCCTTGTACACAGTAGAATTCTCAAAAGCAGATAATATGAATTCCTTATTTTTCTATCCTATATGTTTAGCACTTTAAATTCATTTTAATATTGGTTCATGTTAACAGCCTAACAATATCTTTATGAATCATTATCAGAACATGAAAACACTATTTCTAATAAATGTTATAATGATTTCTAATTTGGTATTACCCAAATTATTGCTATAATGTTACTCTGAAGACAAAGTTATACATACAGAACTAAAAAAATAACACATTAATACTTACATATGAAAATTAGATAATATTTGAATTCATATAAGTATGGGCTGCTACTCTACTTTCACCTATAATTTGTAACTATATCATGTAGCAAATGATGTATTAAAAACTAGTTACTTTTGCTATCTCATTCATATTTTATATTAGTTAATAGTAAATAGCATACGATACAAAATTATAAGTGTTTATTAGATTGTCCTGAATCTTCACTAATTTTTTCCCTTTAAGGGAAATTGTACTGATTGAAAAAATATTGACTAACCTGAAGGAAACTTTGCTGGGATAAATAAGCCAGACATAAAAGGGAAAAGACTGTACAGATCCACTTATATGAATCATCTGTAGAAGTAAAAACTCAGTGAGCTGGAGAATTATAATGGTTGTGAGACATTCAGAAGGTACATAATATAGATGCTCAATGAATTCATAGTCTCCAGTATTTCCAGTGAATCAGTTCTTCATCTTCATAGCTTCATGACTATATTTCATGCATCATACAGAAAGTTTAAAATATGGGATTATATAACTCAAAATATTTGGTGGTAAATTTTATATCAAATATTTATTCCAAAAAAAATCAGACAAGCAAGAGGCACAAATTCCTTCCTACAAGCAAACTTTGGAAGGTGATACATATTTTGATTATATTGCTAGTAGTACTGACAAGAGGAACATATTCAAGGTCTAAACAAATGAAATCATATCTGTTAAAATATATGTAGATTTTTGAATCTGAATTTATTGATAAGAAAAAAGCCAATTCTTTGTCATTAAATACTTTTGTCATTTTGCTTATGATCCATTTGCTAAAAGCAAGTCTCAAACTGGAGAAGAGTTCTGAGGAAGGGGTGTCTGGGAGCAGCAAAACAAGTGACTGGAAGTCAAACCTTGGGTACAAGCTGATGACCTATGTCCTGCTGGAGCCAGCTTTCAAGATTGTTTTATCTGTCTGTTCTGCTTTATCTGGTGCTCCCCAGACAGCTCAATCTCTCTCTCTTCTCTCTCCCTCTCTCTCTCTCTCTCTCTCTCTTTCTCTCTCTCTCC
>JADRCD010207422.1:26699-43622 GCA_019843815.1 Montemys delectorum
CTCTCTCTCTCTCTCTCTCTCTCTTTCTCTCTCTCTCCTCAAGGCAGTGCTCCCTTGCTATTTAAAAAAAAAAAAATCTTTCTGGATAGCTCATCCCTTGCAAATCAAAAGCACAGTTTTTTTTTTTTTTTAATTTATATATCAATCCAGTCATTTATTTCAGGTTCCTTTTCGATCTTCCCATAAATTAGCATTTTATTACCACAACCTCTTGATTCTTAGGAGACAGCAAGCACACACATTTTTCTATAAAATAGCTGGATGGGAGTCAAACCTGAAACTACCACTTCTACAATGCCTGGGCCTGGACCTAAATTTCCTCTGTCCAAGGCTGATTTTGAACTTGGGAATCTGTCTGCCTTTGTGAGCAAAACCAAAAAACTTAGCTGGGTGGGATCTCCTATGATCGCCATTTCCTAAATCTCTGTATCTCTTTTCTTATTATCTTTCTGACAAGCTGGATTACAGTGCAGCTACTTTTCTTCTTTTAGATTCATGAAGCCCTTCATATAATTCATATTGTATTCTTATATTTTACATAGTTGAGAAATTATATATTTTTGAACTCACGTTTTTAGACTTCTTTTCCACATCTTTAAGGGCTGTTCTGAAGAAAATTTACCATTTTGCTAAGACATGTGTCACACCTTTAGCTCACAGACTTGTGCTATCTCTAATCATTAACATTTAAGGAGGAATGTGAAAATATGTACATTATTATACAAACAAGCATTTTGCCCGCAACAACCACCGACACTCAGGGAGGTTGAAGCCTTGTTGGCCCTGTCCCAGGGGCAGGAACCATGCCATTCTGACCCTACCAAAGCCATGCTTGACTCAGCATTCATTAATATTTAAGAGGCGACTGACAAAGAGAGTCTAAGTGAGACAATGCAAAGCAAGTTTTGAGAAATACTCCACCAAGAACAAAGGCATGCAAACATTCAGGCGACAGAAGTAGAGCTGAACAGAATTAAGAATTGAGTTAGTGACATGACATTGGTCAAAGCCCACAAGCATTGATGTACCACAATTGAGAAACAGATAATACAGTTTGTGTGACAGAGACTGATATTTGCAGGGCCAGCACTGTGAAGAACAAGAAACAAGTTAAAACAGCTAGTAAACAGATTCAGAGATATAGAAAGATGTATCTTGGTCTAATTTTTGTTGTTGTTTTGTTTTTGGTTTTTTTTGAGACAGGATTTCTCCAGGTTTTCTCTGTGTAGCCCGGATGTCCTGGAACTCACTCTGTAGACCAGGCTGGCCATGAACTCAGAAATCTGCCTGCCTCTACCTCCCAAGTGCTGGGATTAAAGGCGTGCGCCACCACTGCCTGGCGGTCTAATCTTTTTGATGTGACATAATAGCACAGGGAGGTAATATATAGTGATCAGAACTATATCTTGTCATAATTTTTTGAAGGCTGAGAAGGTCAAAACCAAAAGCCAACACCCAATGAGGTCCCTCTTTCTACATGCTGACATGGCAGAAGGCTAAAGGGCAAAAGGACTTCAAAAGAAAGCTAAAAAAAAAAAAAAAAAAAAAAGCCAAAGTAAGCGCCATGTCAGGGTCCCACACGTGCGGACCCCACACGTGCGGACCCCACACCTGCGGATCCCACACCTGTGGTAACTAACTCATTCTCACAGCAGCGTTAATGAAGCTGTCATATAACCTGAGCTCCCAGAAAGAATGGTTCAGCTTCAATATGTTGTTTAGGTGCTAAGTTTCCCAAACTTCCATTGTGAAAAACACATTCTATCACAATATATGACTCTCAGCTTTTATAGTACAGATGTATTCAAGAGAAGTATCAAAATAGAAATGAGATCTCCTTTAAATAAACCTAGTTAGGAAAACAAGAAGTCTGGTATTACCATAGAAGGAACTGCTTTACATGAACACGCGTTAACAATATCCACCTATAATCATTATGAAGCTTTTCCTTATGGTTTAGAATAGTTGGCACAGAGTGGGGAGAGCTATGCTCTGTGGAAGACAGGCAACCACAATTGATGAATCAAATTAAAACAAGGGTCAAAAAAGCACTCCACAATATCTCTTAGGTTTATTGATGACTTCTTAATCTTCAACATATGTGCTGTGGTTTCTGTGTTCTAACATTACGTAGATATGCTGCTAATTATATTTAATAGTTCTCTTTAACCAATTTTACATTTCCTATAGAATTATATTTATGTGTTAGTAGATGTTTTAGTTTCTTCATTTCTTGATTTTTTTTTAGTTTCTTGGCTGTTTTTTTGTTCACTTTTGTGTGTGTTTGTGTCTAATTTCCAAAGATAATATCTAGAATTAAAGGCAAAAGGTAGACAATTCTCTTGTTCATTATTTTAGTATAAAATCTTCTTCACTATCAACTGTAATTATGTCTGTGAATTGCTTGTGAATGTTTTTACTTTATTACATGCAAAACAATTTATACTAAAAGAAACGTGCTACAAATAAGTCAGGAGAAATTATTGAACCACTCACTAAAAGTGTTACAATTGGTTTGAAGTGAACTGAAACAAGCTAGGAAATGGGTACCAATAAAAACAATTCTTATATTAAGGCCATACGTATGTAACATGTATGATTATATTTCCATATCTCCTTTCTCCAGGACTACAAAATCTATGCATGCTCAAATAAAAAAAGGAGGATGACAAATGGCTGCAGATATCTGACACTATTTGAATTATGTTTCAAAATTCATTGAGTGATAGGAGAATGGATAGTCAAATTTTTTCTTCTATATAACTTTTATTACATATACTTTCCAGAAGACCATGGAAGAATTAAATCGTACCTCAGTGGCAGAGTTCATTCTCGCTGGTTTAACAGAGAATCCAGAGCTCCAATTGCCTCTATTCCTTATCTTCCTAGCAGTCTATTTGTTTACAGTTGTTGGAAATCTGGGCATGATCATCTTGATTCTGTTTAGTTCTCAGCTGCATACACCTATGTATTATTTACTCAGCAGTCTGTCCTTTATTGACTGCTGTCAGTCTACTGTCATTGTTCCCAAAATGCTGTTGAACTTTGTGACAGAGAAGAATGTCATCCCGTACCCAGAATGCATAGCTCAGTTCTATTTCTTCTGTGCTTTTGTTGTTGCAGAATGTCACATGTTGGCTGCAATGGCATATGACCGTTATGTGGCTATATCTAACCCTTTGCTTTACAATGTGACCATGTCCTATGAAGTCTGTTTGTTGATGGTAGCTGTGGTGTATGGTGTTGGTTTACTCAGTGCTACAGCTCACACTGTCTTCCTGCTAAGAGTGTTTTTCTGTAAGTCTGATATAATCAACCACTACTTTTGTGATCTTTTCCCATTACTTGAGCTGTCATGCTCTAGTACTTTTATCAATGAAGTATTAGCACTGTCCTTCAGTGCATTTAATATTATTGTACCAACCATGACCATCGTTAGCTCCTACATCTTTATCATTGTCAGCATTCTGCACATTAAGTCCTCTGGGGGCAGAGTCAAGGCCTTTCGAACTTGCAGCTCCCACATCTTGGCTGTTGCTATTTTCTTTGGTTCTACAACATTCATGTATCTGCAGCCATCTTCAGTCAGCTCCATGGACCAAGGGAAAGTGTCCTCTGTGTTTTATACCATTGTGGTGCCTATGTTGAATCCCATGATCTACAGCCTGAGAAATAAAGATGTCAAAGTTGCCCTAAAAAAGTTACTACAAAAGATGTTTCCTCAAAACAAAGAATAGATTTTTCTTGGCAATTACTGCAGTGTGCAGGAGGACATAGTCTATAAGCAGCATTTGATAACACTAAATATGAGATTATTAGTTGTATGTTTTTATTTAGAAAATATGTACCAAAGTATGGAAGAGAAATGTTATTCTTTGATAAAACCTGAGTTCATTCATAGATAGTCAAAATATCCCCCCTGAAGAAACTTAAAATTCCTTTGTCTAGTTGGTTATACTTGCATATGTGACTACTGTTCTATTATGCAAACCTCACAATACTATGTTTGGAATAAACTTTCTTCTCTACCCTTTGGTTGTCTCAATGTTTGAAGATGTCTTTTTGATTAATTTTCAAATTATTTAAAAATATTTTTCATTCTTGTTTAAGTTAAATGATTGAAATAAAGACTGCATAACTCTGAGTTTTATAATAGTATCTTGAACTACAAATAGTGTCAATGGAAGCATAGGACAGATTCTGTTGCAGTCCTACACACAAGGTGATTACACTAACTTAATATACAATGACAATAATAAAAAAAATTCTTATCACTGCTGTTTGACTCCTACTCACTTCCCTATATTCCTCATTCATATTTCTTCCTCATAAAAAGTTACACTACTTTTCTTACCTACCTTTATGAGTTTCAGACTCAGAAGTTTATTCTTTTACTGTAACTTTTATTTGTATCACTTATTCATATGGGAAAAAGGGATACCATTATAAAATTGTTTTCTGACTAGTGATAAGTTGTTGCAGAAATATTTTTAGAAATGGAAAACCTGCATGCTCCCACACTTGTGTCTCTACCCTGGCAACCTGGCTGGCCATGCAATCACTGACCTGTTTTTAACTTGTGGATACTGACTCAGAACTCCACAATCACTAAATCCAATTTGCTAGGTTCCTACTGGCGAATCTCTACCATGCCAACCCAGTGCTTTAGATACCCCATGGCCTTTGTGGAGCACCTCAGGTAAACCCATGCTTGGCCACCATATCTTTCTCTCCTGAACCCAGACAAGCCACTGCATGAAGGAAAATGCAGCACAAACTTAGTTCAGAAACAGTGATAACTCAATCTCTGGACACAACAACTAAAACCTAATCTTGTAAGCCTTATTAAAATCTGATTCCTCTGGTGGCAAATCCTTGCTATCTGCCATGATACCAGGAAACTCTAGCAACTACATCTTACCTATATGCTGTCCCTGTTCAAAAAAGGACCTAACTCCTTCCTGCTTCCTCTCTTCCTCCCCCCAACTTGGAAATCCCGCCTACTTGCTCAGTGACTGGCTCCTTTATTCATTAGGTGATTGGTTCACAGGAAGAGCACCAGACCCATACACAATAATAAGTACCACTCTGAAAATAAAGATCAATTCTGAAGGAGAAGAAGGGTCAGAAAAGGAGACCTCTAACCAACGCCTATTTTTATCTCCTTTGCTAATTAAGCTCTTGTATTATTTAAAGGGAGAGTATCAAATTTTGCTAACATTCTATGCAATTAGATATTTACTTCCCAACCTAAGGACAGATTCCTGATGAAAAGTTTTAGTAGTAAATGACAGAAAACAAGATTCATACTATAAGGAAGCTGTTTAAAACACATAGAGGCTGTTAAAAACACACAGGAGCCAGCAACTTTAAAAATTGGTATATAAACTGGGCAGTGGTGACATATGCCTTTAATCCCAGCTCTTGGGAGGCAGAGGCAGGTGGATTTCTGAGTTCAAGGCCAGCCTGGTATACAGAGTGAGTTCCAGGACAGCCAGGGCTACACAGAAACTCTGTCTCGAAAACCAAAACAACAACAAAAATGGTATGTAAAAGATTTACAGATCCATCCATTTCCCTAAGAATTTCATAAATTCATTGTTTTTAATAGCTAAGTAGTACTCCATTGTGTAGATGTACCACAGTTTCTGTATCCATTCCTCTGTTGAGGATCTGAGTTGTTTCCAGTTTCTGGCTAATAAGTGAGAGAGGGTAGGGTGGCAGGCATGGGGACGGGGGAGACAACAGGGGTTTGTTCTTGTTGTTTTTGTTTGTTTGTTTGTTTGTTTTTTGGAAGGGAAACTGGGAAAGGAGAATTTTACATGTAAATAAAGAAAATATCTAATAAAAATACATTAAAAAAAGATTTACAGATAAGATTTCATGAAGTAGGACATCTGTCAGCCTCTATTTTCTCATGAAATAATAAGAGATTGTAAATAACCTAGGATTTTATTTTCTTAGTTTCTACTTGAGGAAACTCACTGAGGAGGAAGAACTAGACTTTTCTGGCATGGCCCTCAAATATAAAGCATCATCAAGTTTCTTGCAAAGGAGCACACACCTCCCTGTGTGTAGTAAGTTCCTCCAAATGGACAAACAAATGTTCTCACTTGTTAAAAGCATGTTTTTGACAGTTATTATATAGGCTAATCTGAGCTAGTGCTGTATCCTAATTGGAAGTTTAATGATACATAATCAATAAGAATCTAATAACCTGGTGTATCTTTAAAGACAACTAAGAACCAGCAAGAGAATGTGAAACTCCTAGGTAGACTAAAATTCTAGAGATTTTAGGTTAGAAAAATATAAACAGCTAATTAACTAAGAACAAAGCATATGGCAGAGTGCCTCTTAGGTATTAGTTTAATTAATTTTTATAGAAGATGGCTCACAAGGCCTGGATCTTACACAAAGAACTACATGGAAGCAAACTCCTATTTTGCTGTTGGAACTAATGAGCAGGAATTCAGCTCACTCATCTTGGGAAGTAACCAGCTCATTTGAAAGTTTTAGTGGCTCTTAGTGGCATCTGTCTTCAATGGCACCTCAGTTCCCACATCTCCTGCTGGGAGAAATAGGAAACTGTTTTGTGTGACCTTTCCATAGAATAATGTTTGAGATTATTAGACACCAGGTATTTATATTCTACTTTAGATGTTAACTATCACTCCTGTGACGTCATTATTTTTCAATGCTGTCCAAAAACGTTGTTCAGAAGACAAAGGAAGACATTTCCAGATACCATGTCCTCCCTCCCTCTCTACTAAGCCATTTCCACAGTTTGACAGTACAGATCCCCTTATTCAAATTTAACCTTGTCTGGGTTGAGATAAGCTGCATATGCAAAATATACCATCATATCTAACAGACATAAAATCATGTCAATTTAGTCACAGTATGACTTGAAATATCTAACTAAACCCAAGATGTACTTATGGTCATGCTCCTATGAAACCTCAACTGTTCTGTACTCAGTCCATATCCCAACTTTATTCTTAATAGTTTCACTTTTTGAAGTATCTTCTTGATGATATCTTGTCTTTCCAAACTTTAGATCTATTTCAATGAAAACTTTATGGCTGTCATTCTCATTGCATGTTATTATGAGGCACATCTGCTTCATCTCACAGTTGATGTCCTCTATATTCCTTATCATTAAGATTGTTTACGAATAACAAAATAAGTAAAACTCTTGAGAGCACTTTTGATTCCTATATTTTATATTTGAAATCTAATGTTTATAATTATTGAAAAGCAACAATTGTCACGGGGTTTACAAATCTTTTTCCAAAGTCCTCGTAAAGGTCGTTCTTTAGCAATATGGAAAATTATGCTTGTATATCCAATTAAGTTACAAGTCTAACATAAATTAAAATTTAATATTGTATAACATTAACTATATAAATTATCTCTTTTCAGAAGTACTTGACATCACTAGCCCGACAAAGTTGGCTTGGTTTCCATTATGAGGCTTGATTTCCATGTAGAAAAATGGGTTTTAAGTTCAACTAGTCAACACTGTGTGACCACCAATGTATAACTGGCACTTACTTCAGGTTTCATTTAGATCAAATCATCTGAGTCTTGTGTGTTAATTGTACAAGGACTTCAGCAGGGGGGTCTAATCCTCAAAGTCTGAGTGCTTCACTGTCAGTGTATATAAACTTGGGAGTTACTTAAACTATCATGACTAAACCATTCGAAAAGTTCCCCTGTGCCAAGGACCGTGGGTTTGTTAGTCTATTTTTGTCTGGCAGCATTGTCAGATCAAGTGTTGTGATTTTTATATATATTTAAATATCTTTTTTTGTTTTTGTTTTTTCGAGTCAGGGTTTCTCTGTGTAGCCCTGGCTGTCCTGGAATTCACTCTGTAGACCAGGCTGGCCTCAAACTCAGAAATCTGCCTGCCTCTGCTTCCCAAGTGCTGGAATTAAAGGTGTGTACCATCAACGCCCACCTTTAAAAATCTACTAAATATATATTACAATTAAATGTTATATAATAGTATTATAACATATTATGTTACTACATTCTAAATTTTATCATTATAATCACATATAGGTGTAGTAAGACCACTCACTAAAGGACCCTCATTATAGCAAATGAAGATTTTCACATAGAACCACAACTGGATGCTATCACAGAAAATCATTATGGACACAGTGCAGAGAACAATGGATTGTGGAAACCTCAGCATTAATGACTACATCTGTACTACAGTTCCTGTACCTGTGACTCAGGAAAATAACAGATGATGAAATAGAATTCTTGTAAGAGCTAGAGTATCAGGAATTGTGATGTGAAACAGTCTGTCCTAGAAATTATGTCATAAAGGAGACCAGAACAATAGCAAAACCAATAGACATGTTAACATATAAGATAGTAAAATTCAGACTCTCACACCTAAACAAAGCAAGTAATGCTGCAAGAAGTATTTTAGCATCTCCTAGGAATGATGCCCCTTTTTTAGCTGTTCAGTGTATAATGGTAAGCCCTGAAACCATAATCAAAAAGAAGGAATGGACTCAGCAGTTTATATTTACACACACACACACACACACACACACACACACACACACAAACAAATTAGAAGATGGTACTGCAAAGAATTAAAGGGAGGAAAGGAAATTGAGAAGATGTTCAAAATACTATTTCAATTACTCAATTAAAAAACAATATAATGCTAAATGCAATTTTTGACAAATAATATAAAATGATAATTTTATATCTCAAATATTTTCACCATTCCTAAAATATATTTTTATCTGAACAAACCGTCAACCCTCCTTCAGATAAAAACTTCTTGAAGACAGTCCAGGTCAAGCTTGATGCACACCAAGCTGGTGCATATAGCTTCCACGTCAATCATAACCCAATGAGTTTCCTAGAAATGAAGATTGCCTTTCCCACTTTTCTCTTGTTAGTAGTTCACAATGCCTATAGTCTAATAAGTTCTTGAAATTTGAGTTTTTAGATTCATTATTATTAACACCTCTCTAGCTCTAGAACTATCTCTCTTGTTCTTGATTAAACTATCAGTCTAATGAGAAGAAGGAAGGACAACTACTTGACATGGTTTTGTGAGTGCCAGAGGAATAAAAATTCCTCATTATAGATTTCCAAGAGTTGGAGTGTAGGATTAGTGGGAATTTGTCGATTATTATTTTCTCTTGATACATATTGATTCAGCATATAAAGTTTTCACATCTACTGTAAGACTCTGTTGAGCCTTAGCTTACTGGGGACCCCCTGAGTGAACTGCAGGGAGCTGGAACTGATGCAAAAAGCAAGAGGAATTTATTGTTCCAGTGTACTGAGGTCATCCCAGACTTGAGGGAGAGGCAGCGCCCGTCCCTCCACCCCCCCACACACAAAAAAAACCCCACATACTCCCTGCGGCCCCAGTGGACAATTTGGAGAATTTTTATATAGTTTCCAAGGGCAGAATAGAGCATCAGCAACTAGGTACAGTATGATTGGCAGAACAGTATGCCCTTTAAACTGATTGGTCTTTAGGGAATGGGATGGCAAGGACTTCCCTTGTTTGAAGGTGGGCAATGGTATGTCCTATGGAATGTGTCCCCACCTACAGGTTGGTTTGCCCACTGTGGTCTGAGGAATGTTAATTAGCCTCTCCCTTCTGGAAAAGCAAGTGTTCAATGTCCTTCCCAAAGTTCCTGAGCTGACCTTTTCACTATCAAGATTTGTAGAGAGCAAATGAATTGTGTGTCATCCTCATCAGAAAGCAGGATTGGTCATTCATAGAACATTTGTGAAGTGGACCTTGCCCAAATCTTCTAAACCAATATCCCTTCAGAAGCATGGAGATTAAAAAGGAAGAATACCAAGCTTTTAGGGAAGAAGGGTACATCTGAATCTAGTCTTTTTTTTCTGAATCCAGTTGTTATATTTATAATTTCATCACCTTGTATGTTCCTCTGTGGAGAGCCTTGGGGCTACTTGGCAGGAATCTGACATTGGCCAAGGACAAGGATATGATCTCAGGCAGGAATCTGACATTAAGGGCATGACAAAGAAGTTCAGGCAGGAATCTGACATAAGGGCAGGACAAAGAAGTAAGTTCAGGCAGGAATCTTAATCTTAGGGTGGAACAAAAGAAGTAGACTTCAGGTAGAATATGACTTTAGGCTGGGACTGGGAAGTAGGCTCAGATGTTTTGATCATCCTGATGTGCCCTTGGAGACAGTGACCACTTATGGGAGTGGTCATGGAATTTTGTTTATTGTCTTCTTGTTCCTTGACTATTTCTGTTTATTGTCTTACTTGTTCCTCACTGTACCACTCGCCATTAATATTTACATGTAATTTAAATGATATAAAAGTGGATTGGGAAAAATTAAACCTGCCTTCAGTCTCAGAATTGACTGGGTTCATGCAACAATATTGTCTAATTGTCTTTTTTCTTCTTAATACTTACTCCTGCTCTGGAGAACCTGTTGACTGATTGAGCAGGTTTGGTCATTCCTCTTTTTCTACTCCATGTAGAGATGTATTTTCTAGTAATAGGGTTTCTTGGTGATCAGGTTTCCTTACCCTCTTTGTCTCCTGCTGGGTAAAACCATAGAAAGCACTGTTTGTTTACTCCTTTTAGCTGTAGTAGTATGAGAGCTGGTAGAGGTTATTTTGAATTTCTATTCACTCCAAGATTCTTTAGACCATTTAAACTAGAATACATTGCTTTTCAGAAGAGCCATATACAGGTCATGATACAAAGCACTCAGTTTACAGCTTAGGGTAGAAGGTATTCTGGCATACTACATATAATTATAATAGCAGTAAATATGTGTAAATGTAAACAAAAAGTATATTCATGGACATACAGAAAATGGCCTTATCAACTCTGCTTTGCAATATTAAACACCTTCAGTACTGCAAGTATTAATTAGAATTTATTGCATAAAGCCTTTAGTAGATAACTCTAAAGGAAATATTTTGATTAAAATTGAGGAATGTTCATATTTCTTCTAAGTAATGAGAGTATTAAAATATGTCAGATAATAAAAGAAAACAAAATGTCTTCATTAGTTGGTTATACTGATCTTTTTATACCATAAATAGTAGATTGACCTTCATTTGAGATATCAAAAATTATTGACAACATAAGAAATTAGTATTCAATAAATTATTGTACTATAGTATTATGAACAACTATGCTTAGGTAAAAAATAAAATAAAACCTCAAAAGATAAAAACCTCCAAACATCACTACAGGAATGAATTTGTAATTGAATGAAAAATATTTCTAGGAGAAGTTCCATAGACCATTACTGTAAATCAAGTAAATCAATTCTAGTATTTATTAGTTCCATAGTATATAGATATCTAATAACATTTTTTTTTAATATAGGTAGTAGTGATTCTGTTTTTCAGAGGTTTGGGGAAGTAATCAACCCTAGAACAATGAGTCAAATATTTTAATATAAATGTCATGTACTATATAGTTAACCAGCCCACTATTTAAACCATTCATCAAATGACAGAAGAGTATTGATACTACTCATGAAGCCAGCTGTCTCTTAAATGTTACAACTATGAATTTTTGTTTTCTAATATCATCTTGATTCATTTGAAAATGTAAATGAAACATGTTTCATTCTTTAAATGAATAACAAATCTGATTAGCATTATTGAAAGTGGTGTAAAATTTATAATTGTATTATTCTAATCAACATAGGAAGTATATTCAAATTCTACAAAATACATACATATAAAAGGTGAACAAAGTTGAACACAGCAAATAAATTTTGTCAAAATCTTTTAAATCACATTTGTGAATAGTTTCCTCAGTTTTATCAATACAACTATGAAGTACAATTAATGTAGATCACTCAGTGACATGCTTTCTATGGTAAGAAACTATCGCATAATTCTGGGCGATCTTGTTTCTGTTTTCCTAGAGATTATTTAAATGTGGAAAATAAGGAGGTTCTATCATTAACTGAAAATTTTCAAAGGAAAAAAGGATGTGCTCTGTAAAGCAGTAGTGTTCCTATCTTCAAGAGTCAGTGAAACTGTGTTCATGTCATTGGGACATAACTTTGAGTTGGAATTGTAATGATTTAAAACAAGTCAAAATAAATATCAGTACTTTATACACTTTCCTGTGTTAATAAACGATAAAATATCTGCAAATATTCTCTATGTCAAAAGAAAATTTAGTTGATGTACATGATACTAATATCTTTTAAGAGAAGAAGGAAATCCCCCTAAAGTTCCTTCTATCTGACAGGAAAAGGTTTAATTTAGTGTTAGTATTATAAAAGTATATCAGATCTCTCTTTTTATACACAAGTCCTGGTTTTTTTATATTACTCATTTGAAGGTAGGGTCATTGGTTGTTTTATGAAGGGAATAAAAGAGATCATACAATATGTTACTTAATCTGATGAGGGAATTATGATGTCCACAGGATTTCTCTGAATCCATGTAAATATTTACACACAGAGTTGTAAACAGACGTATGTAACTGCAATTCTAAGATTTTCTAATTAAACTTCTTAAAGGAAAATTGAGCCTGGAAATTTCTCTGGCTCTTCTCTTCATGCTGCCAGCACTCCAACTGCTTCCTTTCTTTCCTTTCCAACATTATTTATATCATCACATTAATAGACAATGTGGGCATAATCATACTAATTTGGCTTAGTTCTCGCCTGCACACTTCTATGTACTACTTCCTCAGCAATCTGTCTTTCCTGTCCTCTGTCATTTCACTGTGATTACCCCCAGAATGGCGGCAAATGTTATGACAGAAGAGAACATCATCCCTTACCATGAATGGATAACTCAGCTATACGTTATCTTTTTGTCTGATATTGCAGATTGTCATATGTTGGCTACAATGGCAAATGACCACTATGTTGACATCTGCAATGCTTTACTTTATAATGTCATCATGTCTCATCATCTATGCTTCTGATTAACAGTGGAAATATATAGTTTGAGTATTACTAGATCGCCTTTTCCCACAGGTCTTGTATGTCAATATTTTGGGGAATGCATTGTGCATTTTATGCAATATTGTGTAAGACCAAGGATATTAGCTTTTACTTTTGTGATCTTTTTCCACTCTTGGATTTTTCTTGCTTTAGCACATATATTAGTGAATTACTGATTCTTTCATAAGTGCATTTCATAAGTACATCCTCACTCCTATCTTAACCATCTTTACTTCATATATTGTAATCATTGCCAGTATCCTCTGCATTTATTCTTCTGAAAACAGTTCCAAAGCCTTCAACACCTGGAGCTTACACACCTCTGCTACTATCTTCTGGGCTTCTTCTACATTCATGTATTTATAGCCATCTTCAGTAAGCTCAATGGACCAAAGGAAAGTGTCACCTGTGTCTTATACTATTGTTCCGATGCTGAACCCATCGATCTACAGTCTGAGAAATCAAGATGTCAAATCTGCCCTGAAGAGAATTCTAGACAGGAGACTACATTCATGAAATGCATAGATATTTTGTTGTAAATAAAAACCAGACTTTGATTACCTTAGATAAGTCATGATTTAGGTTTACTTTTTAAGCTTTGTGAATATTTATAACACTTTATGTTATAGACTTCCAGGACTTGTACTTATATCAAATTTTTTTTGAATCTGTAGTATAATAACTACACCTAGAAAATATGAGTAATTAAGTTAAAAGGATTTCAAGTTTTAGTCAAATATATATCCAAAGGATAAGGGTATTTTATTCAACTGTCAAAAAATAAACAAAATAGTGATATTTCCAGAAAAATAGAAGAATCTTGAAGTATTATGTTATGTGAGGTAACCTCGACTCAGTGTACCCTCATGCTCTTTGTTGTCAATCTTTTTTGTCTTTCTCTTTCTTAGGCAGCCACATTACAACAACTTTAAGATCTGTGTTATAGACGTGTATATTTTGTGCTTAGGTAGACTGATACAGTCCTTTTTTTCCTTTTAGCTTGTTGAAAAAGCACTGAGATTAACAAGCAGCCCTCAAAGTTAAGTATTATGGCATTCTCCAATCATAACTTCTTGATTTAGTAAAATACATGAAAATTTAGATGGACAGACAGACAAGAGATGCATGGCTATAAGCAAATCTTGGGAGGCTGAGTCATGAAGATAGTGTTTTGGTAAACCGACTTGTCAACATAAACAAACATCATCTAAAAATAAATTATAAAAGAGTTTTGGATGAAGTATAGAAATCAGTTTTACAGATGGTGAAAAAAAATCAAACATTTTGTTCAATGGAACAACTGGTTTATTATTTTAAATTCACTAGTCCTAATATAAATAAGATATTTCTGATCAGGGTACCTTCCATCTTGATCAAACCAGTTCATCATAATGTGGCTTTCAAGGAATAAAAATGGCTAGACCCTTGTAAGAAATACAGATTCTTAAGCCTAACAATCATATGATTGATCATAATTTGATTTTAGTACAGATAGCAACTATGTGCCAATCTTTGCCTGCCCCATAGAAAACTTTAATGACAATTTTAAGCAAGCTCATCTTCTATAATGTTACATCTAAATTTCAGCATACTTAAATAGCTATATTCACACTCAGGATTTTAAACACCTATTAAAAAATGTAACAGGCAGATTCTTCAATAGTTTTAGTTTGTGCTTATGACTACTGAGGACCAAATTTTGCTTCACATACACATAATTTTTAAAATTCTATAATAATTCTGTGAAGATGAATAAAAATAAAAATAATGTTTCAAATAATAAAATAAAAATATATTCAAATTATTTTAAAATTCATTTAGACAGGCAATCAATACCTTATGCTTCCCAGATTTTAGTGTTTTGAACTTATTATATAGCAGTATTGTAAATGTTTTGTGTTTTCTGTAATTATTTATCATCAAGTTTATGATTATTGATCTTTTGCCTGTGCATATGTATGTATACTATGTTCTTGCCTGTTCAGAAGCCAGAATAAAGCATCAGATTCCTCATAGAGAAAACATCTTATGTCTGTATGGGTGTGACACCTGTAGATAATAAAATTGATGGTCTATAGCTTAGACAGGAAATAGCATGTGAAATATCCTGTAGGCAGAAAGTATATGCCTACAGAATGTTTCACATGAAGATTATTCAGGAAGACATGACTAGACAGATGTATGGTATCTGAGCACAAGTAACCAGCCATGCGCAGATTAGAATAAATGGGTTAACTGAAATTATGATATAGTCAAAGACGTGCCTAGCTATATGGTCAAGGTATTTGTAAATATATTTTTAGTCTTAGTCTTATTTCTGGAACCATGGACCTGGGAGGAAGAAAGACCCAATTTCTTCAATTCTCTCTACATTTTAAAGGTTGGTAAATTAATGAACAGGTTAAGCTACTTGTCACAGAAGCTGAGGATCATAGTTCAAGATTCAGGGTTCATGTGGTAGAAGGAAAGAATTGATTCCCTCTAGTCATTCTCTGACTTCATTCGGAGCAGTATTGCACTGACAAACCCACACAGACACTAAATCAAAGTCTAATATTTAAAAATGTACATAAAATATAACTTGAGACTGTTGAACATTGAGAGTCATTAAAGGTTGTTATGAATTAAGATGCTGTGCTATTTTGTTCATATGTCTCTATAGAAAATTGGGGACACTTTTCTTTGATAAGATTTGTGGTCCAGAGTACTCAGTTTCAGTGTGAATATCTGTTTAAATTCATAAAATTTCATAAAGTTATTTTCTAAATATTTAAATGATTCTGTGTGTTTTTATATGATTACTTGAAAGAATATTTAATGTGTTTTAATGATACCTTAGATTGACAAATTCATTTTATTTGAAAAATTTAATTGTAACAAAGTTAAAATTAACTACTTTCATAGCTAATGTTTTGTTTTGCTATATTTTTACTGGTGAATATGTTCATAAAATTTCTTTACCAGCAAACAAACAATTTTAAGACATCAAATAATCTCTTTAATATTTTCTTTGATGTATTTTTACCTCTAATTTTGTTCTTTCTCTACATTGTACTTTCTAAAAGATTTCTACAGACATAATTTGTTGTATTGATAATACACATTTTAGATTTGAAATATTTTATGCGCTTAATAATCACCTCCAAATCACTTTATAATTTTCTCTGATAGACAGATTATAGTGCTTAGCAGTTAAGATAACAGATCATTAACATGTAAGAATCTATGTTCTCTTCGTGTGCAATTCTGCTTTGTATGCTATGATAATTTTCCCAAAATTAAATTGCTACTGAAAACTTTTTTGACCATTTGTTAGATTATTATTAACAGCCACATTCATTAATTATTCATTTTCAGATAGACTTATCATGACTAGTCTTTTTATATAGAGGTTAACAATAATTTATTTCATACAGTTATTAAGTAAAGGCAAAACTGATAGCAACAACCAAAAAAGATATCACTATTAAATAACTGGATGTGAGTAGGAATTCAGGTACGGTGACTTTGTGCCTCACCATTTAAACAACTGATTCTGATATTCTCAAGAATCAGGCCAAAAACAATGGATTGCCCAAATGTAAATTATACTATTCAGGTGGTTGTATGATGAATGTTATACATGTTGTTTAATTTTAATAGTATTATAAATCAAATAGCATCGCTGGGACATGCTACTATTACGTTCTGGAACTCACAGCAAGTCTGGTTGTCTACTGGGTTTACACAAGACTGAATCAGACAACAGTCAGTTCTGGCTAAGGGAGCTGCTGCTGGTGAAGCTCTATGTCTCTCAGTGTGAGCTAATGGCTACAGAAAATCCTAGAGAGGAGTAGATATTCTCTTGAGTTCTGAACTCATTGATAAAATCTCTACTCTTCAGTGGATAGCTCAGAAGTATAGAAATACAAATTTCTTTGGTTAAACTCAGTGGATAGTTAAACAGAACCCAATATATATATAT
>JADRCD010207423.1:16447-28859 GCA_019843815.1 Montemys delectorum
AAAGAAAGAAAGAAAGAAAGAAAGAAAGAAAGAAAGAAAGAAAGAAAGAAAGAAAGAGAGAGGGGGGAAGGAAGGAAGGAAGGAAGGAAGGAAGGAAGGAAGGAAGGAAGGAAGGAAGGAAGGAAGATACACACATTAATAGTTTGATTTGGTTTTGGTATGGATCTTTAGGATTGTTGCATGTCTGTTTGTTTTGACAGCCTGTGTCATACCTTAAACTGACTTCAAACTCACTATGTAGTTTAGGATACCCTTGAACTCCTATTACCACTCTATCACCCAAGTGCTGGGATTGCAGGCATGAGTCACCACAAATAGACTTGGGTAACTTTGCAAGGTGGCTTTAGAGAAGTTAAAAGATACCAAACAATCAAATATACTCAAATCAGAACTTGTGATTATGATTTAGTTATTTAAAAAAAAAAGACATACATAAAAAGGCTGAGAGAAAGAGAGAGAGAGAGAATAGAAAACCACCTTAATAATGTTTTCTGCAGAATTCTTCTTTACTCTGTCATAAATGACCAAGCTTGCAAAAGGAAAAATAATTTGGGAAAGTATACTTTTATATGAATAGTTATTTTTTCCTACTTAGATTGAAAAGAATAAAGAAAATCGTTCTACTTTTCTTCATTTCAAGAAAATAATCAAAAAGCATAGGAGAATGTGGGGAAAAGGAATCAATTTACTCTTTATAAATGTGTATAGGCAGCTGCCTTCGAGATAATTAGCTTGTTTATTTTCAGCACAGGTAGTTTGTTTCAGGTACTCATCCTCCCAAAAATTATCATCTGTGGTAGTGATCAGGAACTACCAGGAGTCAAATTTAAATCTTCATGAAACTTGTCAACTATTTGTTAAGTTCATTATGTAAAAAATAAATGTGCTTACACTTTAAGATTACATAAAAACAATGGTTAAAATGCTGAACGTTTTTATCATTTCTTAATTACACTACCATATTCTTCTATTGGCTATGCCCTGGACATTATTTCCATTGTCTTTTCCATGCTAAATATCATAAAACACATTCTGTGCATCAGTTTTCAATTCTGTGCTCAATGATGAAATTTTGGTGGCTTAAAACAGCCCTGCTGCATTTGAACTATGAAAGCCAGAAAGCATTGCAAATGAGAATTGATTTACTGTTTTGATTTAAAGTAATGGGAAATAGTAATAATGAAGATTAAATGTAAAAGTGGGTCATGTCTCTAGCTGTTTGCACTAAAATGAGAAGGTATCCTTTTGGTATTCAAAAACTATTATTCAATTGAGCAAAGAAATTGATTGTGTGATGGCAGTATAGAGTTATAACAAATGTCCCCATTGCTTCACTCTCTCACACTCATTAAAGTAAATGAAAATATAAATCAGAACTCACATTGTGTCTACAGTCATCTATCCACATCGCAAACAGCTCCCTTGTCAAATCTGAAAGTAACCTAGCGTTCATTGTAGACTGATTTAGTCATATCACTTTTGAAATGCAAACCATAGATTGGCTACAGATAGAATGGTTTGACAAAGTGAACAAAAGCATGCTTCAAGAATCAATTGGTTTGGAGGGATTTATAGAAAGAAGTATTGCTTGTGAATTTTGTTACATGGAATTTAAATCATTACTATTTCAATGCACAGATACATAAATAGCCATGTACACCTATCTAAATATATTACCTACAAAATAATTGCTAATGCCCACATAGAAGAACGCACTCTAAAAGTTTAGCCTGGCTTGCTTGCTGTTCTAAGAATACAAGCTATTTGCCCATCATAAGTTATGTTATTATGCTCCAAATTATTGCTTCTCTTGTGTAACTTGAAATTTTTAACTGTTAAATTATGGGATGGGGTGGATTCATATTGTCTTTCTTATATCTTTCCCTCTTAAAATCTTCTTCTATCAATACCAACATCCCTCTCAGCTTCTGTCAAGCCAACATGAAGATCTTCCATGGGATTGACTAGACTTCTGTCTGATAATTTCTGGTAATTGTGAAATTGTTAAATACTGGCATCCACTTGAATAAACCATTTTCCATGCTCGTCATTTGATGTTTCTAAGAGATGAAGTATAGAAAGCCCAGACACTGTGCCTACGTGGCAAGCCTCAGCACAGGAGGAAATTTCTATTTTCAGAACCACGGCCTAAAAATGGCATCTGAATAAAAGGGTGGGGGTCCAACTAAGCATAGGAATATACTGAAAATGGGAAAAGAAAATAAATATTCTGAGCCAAAAGAACCCAGATTCCACTACTTGTAGATCATCATATTATTAATAGTGTGCCAAACGAAAGCACATTCATAAGTAAATGGCTATAAATGTGGAATTTTTTTATTCTTCAAAAACTAATGAATTCCTATCTCATGTCATATACCATGTCAGGCACTAGAGATATACTAAGTAACACAGATTTAGTGCCTGCTTTCTTAGAGCCTATACTGTCAAAATGTGAGCTATATAAAATTTGTTTTGAATGTGTTTGTGTGTATGTGTGTGTGTGTGTGTGGGTGTGGGTGTCGGTGTGGGTGTGGTGTGTGCTACATCCTCCAAGCATGGGCAAGACAAACAAAACTATAATTCTGGTTCAGTAAAAAGTTTCTTGACCATCACTTTTGAATACTTAATAGCATCATTTTTATATTAATACTTTCTACTATTACACAAAAGTTACTCTTCAATCATTGAGCTATTATCTCATTTTCTAGGTAAAGAACATTCAAAATTATAATTTTTTTCAAGTCGTTGCTGCAATTACTCTGTTTTACAACAAAGTTTTTATTATTATTGTTGTTGTTGTTGTTTTTAATTTTATTTTTTTACAATCTAGCCATTTCCCCCTTCCCTGTTCCCCCTGCCACAGTTCCTCATGCATTTCTCCTCCCTCCTGTCTCCAAGAGGATATGTCCCACCAGGACTCCCCACTCCCTGGGGCCTCAAGTCTCTCCAGGGTTAGATGCATCTTCTCTTACTGAGGCCAGACCAAGCAGTCCTCTGCTATATATGTGTAGAAGGCCATAGATCAGCCGCTGTATGCTGTTTGGTTGGTGCTCACTGTCTGAGAGATCTCAGAGGTCCAGGTTAGTTGAGACTGCTGGTCTTCCTATGAGGCTGCCCTCCTCCTCAGCTTCTTCCAGCCTTTGCCTAATTCAACCACAGAGGTCCCCATCTTCACTCCAATGGTTGGATCTAAGTGTTTACCTCTGTCTCAGTAAACTGCTTGTTGGGCCTCACAGAGGACAGCCATGCTAGGCTCCTGTCTGTATGCACAACATAGCATCAGTAATAGTGTCAGGCCTTGGAGTCTTACTTTGAGATGGATTCCAAATTGGGCCAGTCACTGGACCTCTTGTCCCTTAGTCTCTTCTCTATTTTTGCCCCTACAGTTCTTTTAGGCAGGAACAATTTTGGGTCACAATTTTTTTTTTACTTTTTTTTTGTATTTTTTATTAGATATTTTCTTTATTTACATGTCATATTACCCAGTTTCCCCTAAAAAAAAAACCAAAAAATAAAAAATAAAAACAAAAAAAACAAAAAACAACAACAGTACCCAACTAATACAGAAGAGGGGCTCACAGCCATCCATTGAACTGAGTACAAGGTCCCCAATGAAGGAGTTAGAGAAAGGACCGAAGGAGCTAAAGGGTTTGCAGTCCCTTAGGATGAACAACAATATGAACTAACTAGTACCCTCAGAGCTCCCAGGGACTAAACCACCAGCCAAAGGTCAGAATTTTTGACTGTGGAATGGCAACCCCATTTCTCCACATGATGCCCTAATTGTCAAAGAGATTCTATGACTTGTGCAAGCAAGTATAGCTCGCAATTAAAATATTTATTGGATGGAAACCTAGATAGGCATTCCTTTAGTACCTACATTGCTGATTACTCTTAAAATAGAAATTACTTAAAGTCAATAGATCTTGATATGAGTCGTCCAAATTATACTACCTGGCTAGATGGAACAACAAAGTTATGTTTGACCAACTCACATTTTAGAGGGAGCAAAATTTTCACTTAATAAAACCTATCCTAAATGCAGTAATTTAGCTTGTCCTTATTTTTATCTGAACTAGAGAAAGACTTGGTTTTTATTTTAGCCTACTCTTTATTTCCCCACCCATATTTTTTTTGCTGTTACAAACAGTATTAAAACTCTTATGAACTAATTAAAACTATGAACTACACATCTGTCCAATCAATGTGGGTGTCTCCCACATTGCTTCTTGGATCTTACCATGTGTAGTTTCTCAGATTAGTTGGTAACTGAGAGACTGCTTCTGATTCTATCAGTAGCAATGAATGCTGAGTTAATAAGCAGTAAGCAAATGTTCATTGATCGTACTGTAATAAGGCTTACATAATTTTCAAAGCATGTTGTTTCACACACTTTCAGGAAATAACTGGAGAGTGGATATAAAAAGAAGTAAGTTTCTATAAAGAGCTAATTAAAGAATATGTTCAATGTAAAAAGGCTCCAGAAAAAGTCTGTAGCTTAGATACTTCGATCAGCATGTGTAGAAAACTTCATGGTAGTTAGTGGTTTGTTTACCTGAGAGCAGCCAAAAGTTATAAATATTGTCAGAAATTGACAAACTGACACTATATATGTGTGCTTGTATGTATACATACATATATACATATATAAATATATATATATATATATACATACATATGTACAATGCATATGTATACACTCACATATATATATTTATATGTATATGTGAATGAGAGTATTTTCTATTGATTTTATTATGTCAAGATCAAATACTTTAAAAATAAGAAATTACTCATTTATCCTTTCCTGGTGTGCTTGTGGTTTGAATATGCTTGTCCCAGGGTATGGCACTATTACAAGGTCTGGCCCTTTTAGAGGGATTGTGTCATTGCGGGGATGGACAATGATATTCCTCTCCTAATCACATGGGAGCAAGTCTTCTCCTAGTAGCCTTCAGATGAAGATGTGGAACTCTTGCTCCTCCTGTACCATGCCTACATGGACAATGACATGATTCCACCCTGTGGATAATGTAAGCTATCCCCAATTTAAATGTTCTTTTAAGAGTGTCCTTGGACATGATGTCTGTTCACAGCAGTAAAACCCTAAGATACTTGGAGAGAAACAATATTAAGGAAAGAAACTGTTACTATGATCTCCCTGACCTCTAAGGTGAAATAGAACTCAGATTCCAGCAGACAATTTGCACTAAATCATGTTGACTCCCAAACAACAGGAGTTTATGTTTCCTTGGGGAAAAAAATGACAATTGCTATACCATATGACCAAGACTCTAGGAATCAGAAACCTATGATTCCTGGTACACTATCTCATTAATATATTCTTCTCTAGTGGCCATCCTTGCCTCAAGTCTATTTCTTCATTGTTTAGGATCTCTCACTGAGGTGGAAGCAGCAATGCAATGGCAAACTGGTCCTTTTGACCAGTTTGAATTTGAATTCAGTATTCAAATCTCACAATCTGATGTGTGTGTGTTTGTTTGTTTGTTTTAACCTACCTGCCAACCCATCAGTAAACCACAGGGATAGAATATTCTTATTGTCTAAGAACATGCCATAGGCCCACTCTCAGGACAAGACTTTGCATAAGCCAACTCTATCTGCAAACTGAACAATTAAGTGTGGAAAAATGATATAGTTTTCATGATTACTAAATAAGCCTGCTATTTTATCTCCACCTTCTTTAGGAAGCAAAATACAAAATGCAAAAGAAAATCATTTTAAAGAAAAATTGTTTTGTTATTTCTAGCTTGACTGCTATTTTCCCTAAGAAATCAGCTAGCACAACCTAACAATGATGAGGCTTAGATTCCAGTTGTGGCTCAGCAACAGTTTAAATAAGTTAATTTCTATAAGGCTTACTGCTTAAGAATTCGTTTTCTAGAAACGGTGTACTGGAGAGTGAGTCTCAGTTATAATATTTTAGTGGTCCAGACTTTAGGTGATGGGCATAGTTTGAAATGTTGTCCCCTAGATAATATCACTGAGGTTTTAACTCTCAATATCTGTCGATGAATGTTACTAGATTTAGGAACAGCTCTAATATAACAATATTTCTGTCCTTAGTAGAGGAGGATGCAGACATTAGAATAATTAACTTGTATGTTAGGGAACACTAAGTACAGATTTGTCACTACAAGTAAGTATGAAAATGTAAGTAAGGATGCTCTTCCAGTTTTCAAAGAGATCATGTCCTGGGCAATACATTCATACTGTAATTATTGCCTCCAAAAATATGATTGCATTTCTATTTCTCTTAGGTATCAAGTTTCTGGTAATCTGCTATAGGACCCCGATGAGACTGATAATTTTTTTCTTTTTCTCTTTTTCCTATATTTACTTATTCACTTTACATCCTGATCACTGCTTACCCTCCTCCTGGTCCTCCTCTCACACAGTTCCTCCCCCAACCCCTCCCCTTTATCTCTGAGAGGGTGGAGACCCCACTCTGGGTATCTTCCTAACCTTGCACATCAAGTCTCTGCTAGGCTAGGCCCATCCTCTCCCACTGAGGTCAGACAAGGCAGCCCAGTTAAGGGATCAGGATCTACAAACAGGTAACAGCTTTAGGGACAGCCTCTGCTCCAGTTGTTGGGAGATTTCATGAAGATCAAGCTTCACATCTCTACATATGTGCAGGGGGCCAAGGTCCAGTCTGTGTATATTCTTTGGTTGATAGTTCAGTATCTGAGAGCTCCCATGGATCCAGGTTAGTTAACTGCACTGGACTTCCTATGAAATCCTTATCCCCTCCCGGGCCCTTGATCTTTCCCCCAACTCTTCCTAAAGTCTTCCAAGCTCCATCCACTATTTGGCTGTGGGTCTCTGTATCTGTTTCAGTCACCTGTTGTGCAGAGCCTCTCAGTGAACAGCTGTGTTAGACTACTGTCTACAATCATATCAGAGTATCGTTAATACTGTCATGGATTGATGCTTATTCTTGGCATGGGTCTCAAGCTGGAACAGTTATTGCTTGACCCTTCCTTTGTCTCTGATCCATCTTTGTAACTGCATATTTTGTAGACAGGACAAGTTTTTGGCTGAAAGTTTTGTACATGGGTTGGTGTCCTTATCGCTCCACTGGGAGTCTTGTCTGACTATAGGAAGTGGTCATTTTGGTTCCATATTCCACTGCTGAGAGTCTCAGCTAAAGCCACCCCCAAAGACTCCTAGGAGCCTCCCTCATCCTAGGTCTCTGGAATAACTTAGAAATGTTCCCCTACCCCTCACTCCCACCAGCAGATGCAGGGGCAGTTTAGAATATGAACTGCCATCAATGTAATCCACCATATAAATAAACAAAAAGAAAAAAAATGATCACTTCATCAGATATTGAAAAAGCCTTTGACAAAAAATCAAACACCCCTTCAAGTTAAAATTCTTGGAGAGATCAGGAATACAAGCTACACAGCTAAACGCAATAAAGGCAATATACAACAAACCAATAGCCAACATCAAATTAAATGGAAAGAAACTTAAAACAATTCCATTAAAATCAGGAACAAGGCAAGGCTGCCCACACTTTCTCTATCTCTTCAATATAGTGCTTAAAGTTCTGTCGTGAGCAATATGATAACTAAAGGACATTTGGATGATACAAATTGGAAAGAAAAAAGTCAAAGTGTGGGTTAAAATGGTGTTTCACGTCCAGCCTGCCACAGGACTAGGGCTGACCATGAAGGCAGTTGCTGGACATTTGACTGTGTGTACCCCATACCACAGCTGAGCAGGCATCTGGCAGTGAGAAGCTGCAAGACTCCGCTCTGGGGTGTGGAAGCCCAGTCTGAAGTACCCACAGACCTGCCATTGGGTCCCTGGGCCTTCACGGGGGCCAAAGACAACAGGTTCTCAGGCTCTTGGACACTGCTCAACAGAGTGTGGGCTGGCAGGGAGTCTCTGGCCCAGGACACAAAAGGAAAAGGGCAGGAGGAGGGAGATCCAGCTGGACGCATGACTCTTGAAAGGACCTGCTCCATTGCTCCGGCACAGCAGATCCTGATGAGAAGAGGAAGTTCATGGTTTTAAGGCATTTATTGTAGAAAGTCACAGAGAGGAAGAGAGTAGAGAAGTAGTGGCCGGCCATGTCCACTTGGAGAGAGGGGAGGAGGGAATGTAGATAGAAGGGGAGTGGAGAGAGGGGGGAAGGGAATGTAGATTGAAGGGGAGCAAGAGAGTAAGAGAGAAGCAAGCTGGAAGCAGAGAGGGAGGAGGAGGTAAACAGCCCCTTTTATAAGTGGGCCAGGCCTACCTGGCTCTTGCCAGGAAACTGTGGCGGTGGAGTCCAGACAAAATACCAGGAGCTTGCAATGTTGCCCTACTTGACTGATGGCCACAGAATTATGGAGCTGGGGCCTCGCCTCGTGTCAGGAGCCTGGTGTCTGGGAGCAGGCAAACTTCCTTCCTGTACCTTACTGAGTTATCTGCTGGGTCTCCAGGGTTTAAACCTAGCTCAACCAGAAAACAGGCTGCCTTTCACGTTCCATACCAAACTATTGCTTTTCTCGGGTGATATGATTGTATACTTAAGTGACCCCAAAAATTCTACCAAAGATCTCCTACAGCAGATAAACATTTTCGGCAATGTGGCTGGATATAAAGTCAAAAAAAATCAGTAGCCTTCCTTTATATGAACAATAAATGGGCTAGTAAAGAATTCAGGGGAAACAGCCAGGCAGTGGTGGCGCACGCCTTTTATCCCAGCACTTGGAAGGCAGAGGCAGGCAAATTTCTGAGTTCATGGCCAGTCTGGTCTACAAAGTGAGTTCCAGGAGAGCCAGGGCTACACAGAGAAACCCTGTCTCAAAAACAAAAACAAAAAAACAAAAAATACACCAAAAAAAATCAGGAAAACAACACACTTCACAATAACCACAAATAATATAAAATATCTCAGTGTAACTTTCACAAATGTGTCTGTTTCTTCTCTCCCATCATTAGCACAGAGACAACTTGTTTTGCTGCACAATACCTTATATGTTTCACCAGCAACGCTAGACTTCAAATTCTGGATCTTTCAGTGACACAGAGTTTCATAATCAGATATGGGAAATAAATCTATCACCACTACAGAGTCATGCAAAAATTCCAAAAAAGTGATTTTTTAATAAAAATTATTCTTTATTAAGACAATTTCAGTTTTCTGGTCACTTCATAACGAACTTTTAAAAGGATCATACAAATGGAGATCAAATCATTGCGAGGCATAGAGCACATAACTTTAATTCCAGCGCTCTGGGAGGCAGACAGGTAGATTCAGGCTAACCTGGTCTACACAGCAAGTTCTAAGCCAGCCAGATTTATAAAGACACTATCCCCAAAACAAAAAAAAAAAGGAACATAAAAGCCCCTTATACAGTCCACATAATTTTAACAATGAATATAGAACTAAAGCTTGATGGTAGAGCACCTGCCTAGCATTCTTGAGGCCAGAAATTCAATTCCTAGCACCAAAACAGAAGCAATAACAATATACAAAATCAGAAACAGTATGCACATACACATATATAAACTTAGGGGGTTAAAAAAGGAAATATAATTAAATAATAGAAAAAGAAATATAGTTAAGTTGGATAGGCTGTCTCAAACCCAAAATCTCAGTACTCAAGAGGCCTGGAGAAAAAATACTGCTCCAAGTTTAAGGCCAGCCTGCTCTATACAGTGAGTTCTGTGCTACCTTGGATTACAGAGTGGGGTTACCACAAACAAACAAACCCTGAAAGTGAAATCTAAAACTGTAACACAATAAAACTCCAAGATGCTTCCAGACACACCAGCAAAGAATTTCAGAGCTGACATAAAAATCATGGGCAAAGGAAAAGTAAAGAATTAGGACCATATGAAATTAACAATTTTGCAAAGCAATACAAAAAAAAACCCAAAAAAACAAAAAAACAAAAAACAAAAACAAATCTGAAAGTGCATCTACGCAGATGAGAAAAATATCTGTAAACCATATATATTACAATGGGTCTATGTCTAAAACCCATAGTAACTTAGGTAACTTCACAGCAAAATATACATATCTAGAATTTAAAAGGGATAAATAACTGAAATCAGTATTTTAGCAAAGATATACAAATGACTTATAGATTAGAAAAATGCAAATCAAGCTGAAGATACCAACTCACATTTTAAAATGGAATATAGAAAGAAAAAAGTAAAAGATAAGCAGTAAAGAGACTAGGTACATCATTGGGAATATAAATTGGTAGTTGTTAAATACACACTGACTTAGATCTACCATTACAATAACAAACTCACTTTGGGGATTGTATCTGAGAACATAAGGTCATGAATTTAAAGAGACAGCTACACTCACATTCAAGATAGTAATACTCCTAACAAGCAAGGTATGAAAGCTAAGTATCCACAGAGACTAAAGGATAATTAAATGCATTAAAATAACTGACCATTACACAGATCCACCTTAAGAACATCATGTAGGTTGACATACACCACCCAGGCATGGAGGCACATGCCTATAACTCCAGCAGTAAAGTCTGAGGCAAAAAGGTTGGGAGTTTGAGGTCAGTTTGAGCTACAGCAATACCCTGTCACAAAAATTTTAATAAGCTGAGTAGAGTTTTTTTTCTCTTTTTTTATTAGATGTTTTCTTTATTTACATGTCATATAATACTCCTTTCCCAGATTCCCCTCCAAAACAAAGAAAAATAAAATAAGATAAAATAAACAAAAACAAAAACAAACCCCTGTTCCCTCCCCGATCCCCCTGCTCACTACTGATTCCTGGCCCTGGCATTCCCCTACACTGGGCATAGAACCTTCACAGGGCCAAGGGCCTCTCCTCCCATTGATGACTTACTTGGCCATCCTCTGCTATACATATGCTGCTGGAGCCATGAGTCCCACCATGTGTACTCTTTGGTTAGTGGTTTAGTCCCTGGGAGCTCTGAGGGTACAAGGACCCAAGGAGCTGAAGGGCTTGCAGCCCCTTAGGATGAACAACCTTAAAGCTAAGTGGAGTTAATACAGATACTACATGATCTAAGGGGCAGAGCCTAAAGAAAAGCCGAGTTCCAAGCAGAGAATGGAAAGGCTACCAAAGACTTGGAGCTCAGGCTAAGGGATTGTATCGGTCAGATCCAAACGTGATGATTTTTTCAGTGCTAAGCAAATATATACTTAAGACAGAAAAAAAAAAAAAAAAAAAGCCAGGTAGGGTGGCTAGCACCTGTAATCTATGCACTCAGAAGGCTGGGCCAGGGCTGTCATGAGGTAGAGATTGGTCTAGGCTACATGACTTTTATAGTAGCTGAGGCCTCAAAATGAGACTGTCTCAAACACACAAACAAACGAAAAAAAAAAAAAAACCAAAAACAAAAAAAAAAAAAAAAAATAAAAAAAGAAAACCAACAAAGAGAGGAGAGGTACAGACTATGTACAATGGTGGATGACACAACAAACAAACAAATAATAAGGAGATGGGAGTTTGTTTCCATTTCACAATGCTGATATGGGACACATATAGCAGATACTAGGTAAAAAACAATATTTTCAATGATATCAAACAGGAATATTTAAAAAAGTAAAACCAACAATGGAATTTAGAAATTCATAATTGAAGCCATAAAAATATACAAATGTAGAAATATTCAAAATTTCATATAGAAGCACCCAGGAAATCCAAGTGTTGCCATCCAAGACACTGAAGCAAATCCCTTATTCAGGCTGTAAACACAACATAATGTCAAACTTTAAAAGGTACTTCCCAAACTTCAGGAAGATATTTCTCAACTGTGCAACCATAAGTGAAAAAGAAACAAAAACTATGACATTACTGCATGTCTTGCGTCAACATACATGGAAACACAAAGGTTTTTCTTCCCTATATTACAAACCTTCAGTTCATAAATATAACATAAAATTTTGATTTCTCCCACAATCCTTAAATTCAGAGCATCCTAAGAATCAGTTTCTTTCTTTTACAGCACATAGCAACTGAATGTTTTTATACATTGCTTATTAATAGGACTTGTTTAGATTATGAATTTTGATCACAAATGATGAATTAAGGGTCATCAAGCAATTTTCTGAATCCCTTATATTCAAAGATTCTTCCCCAGTGGGGAGCTTCATGTTCATCAGTACCTGCACAAGTACTGAAGGCTTCCCGTATCCCTTATGCTCATAGAGTTTCTCTCCTGTGTGTTTTCATAAGTGTTTATTAAGGCCTGAGTGCTCTGGAAAGGTTTTCCACAGTACTGACATACATAGGGTTTCTCTCCAGTGTGAATTTTCAAATGCACATTTGTGGCAGGATTTTCCCTGTCCAATTACATTAGTGCAGAGGAGGTCTGTAATTGGACAGGGAAAAGGGAGGTAGAGCTAAGAGTTGGAGAGAGAGAGAGAGAGAGAGAGAGAGAGAGAG
>JADRCD010207423.1:28959-45621 GCA_019843815.1 Montemys delectorum
GAGAGAGAGAGAGAGAGAGAGAGAGAGAGAGAGAAGAGGGGAGGAAAAAAGACAGATGTGGACTTGTACTCACATGGCATTTTCCAGCCACAAGTAGCTATGACTTCACAAGGTTAGAAATATTGGGATAAAGCTTTTATCATTATTGTATTGGTACCTTGTAAATTGTGATATTATTGATACATAAATCTGATTGGTTAATTAAGCATTAAGAGTCTTGATTCTATTGGGGTATTGCGTATTACGATGTGATGTCTGACCATGGCATGCGTGGTAGCAAGTGTGGTCCGGCATAGCCGGAGAGTTGGTGGGCCAGCAGGAGCGAGGAAGCGTGGTCTAGCCTCAAGGAGAGTTGGCAGGTTTATTTTTTAATATTTCCCACAACACACATTATGATAACAAGAAGCAAAGGCTTTCACACAGTGGTCACATTCAAAGGGTTTCTCTCCTTTGTCACTTCTTATATGTGCAATAAGGCCTGAAGAAGTGCTAAAAGCTTTTCCACATTCCTGGAATGCATAGGACTTCTTCACAGTTGGATTTTGTAACCGTATAGTAAGGCCTGGACAAGTAGTAAAGTCTTCCCCCAGTAACTGCATTTATAGGGTTTTACTCTAGTGTGAATTCGGAAGTGGATCTCAAGGGATGAAGAGGTTCTAAAGAATTTTTGTGCATATCTTACACTGATAGGTTTCTCAGAACTTCGAGTTTTTATGTGTACAGTAAGTTGAGCAAAGCTAATAAAGCTTTTCCTACATTCCTTACATTCCTAGGGCCTTCCACCAGTATGTGTTCTTAAGTGTTTAGTAGGGCATGAGCGCTCAAGGAAAGTTTTGCCACACTCTTTACATTTATATGGTTTCTCTCCAGTGAGTTCACATAGGAATATAAAGATAAGAAGATCATGTGGATGTTTGGTCACACTGATTGATTACACTCAAAGGGTTTCTCTCCAGTGTGAGTTCTTAAATGTCCAATAGGAGATGAGGAAGGAGCCAAGGCTTTCCCACACTGATAACATTCAAAGGGCTTCTTTCCTGTTATGAATTCCTATATGTTCAACAAGGCTGGAATATGTCCTGAAGGCTTTCCCACACTCCGTACAGTCATAGGGCTTCTCACCATTGTGAATTAGTACATGCTTAATAAGGACTGAACGTGCAGTGAAGTCTTTCCCACAGTAATTACATTTGTATGTTTTTTTTGTTTTGTTTTGTTTTGATTTGTTTTGCTTTTTGTTTTTTGTTTTTTGAGACAGGGTTTCTCTGTGTAGCCCTGACTGTCCTGGAATTCACTCTGTAGACCAGGCTGGCCTCAAACCCAGAAATCTGCCTGCCTCTGCCTCCCAAGTGCTGGGATTAAAGGCGTGTGCCACCACTGCCCGGCTATTTATATGGTTTTATTCCAGTGTAAATTCGAAAGCAAGCATTAAGGCATGAGGGATTTCTAAAGGTTCTTGCACATACCTTACACCAGAAGGGCCTCTCACCAGTGTGAGTTTTTAATTTGTTCAGTTAGTTCAGCAAAGCTGCTGAAGGCTTTCTCACATTCTGTACATGGATAGGGTCCCTCTCCAGTATGTTTTCATAGGTGTAGCCAAGAGTGGCCACTGAACACTTTGCCATGTACTTGATGTTAATAGGACTTTTCACCCGTGTGAGTTTGTATGTGACCTAGCAGGTAAGAGGAACATGTAAATGCTTTCCCACATATGTTACATTTAAAGGGCTTCTCTCCAGTATGAGTTCTCAAATGTGTAGTAAGGTAAGAGAAAGACACAAGGACGTTCCCACACCGGTCACACTGATATGATTTCTCTCCCGTATGACTTCTCCTATGCTCTGTAAGGCGGGGGGGGGGGGGGTGTCAATAAAGGTTTTCCTGAATTTCTTACACTCACAAGACTTCTCTTGGGTGTGTTGTCATAGATGTACAATTAAGCTTGAGTGCTCGGTGAAGGCTTTCCCACATTCCTTACAACCATAGGGTTCCTCCACAGTGTGGCTTTGCATGTGGATATTAAGGCACACAGGATATGTAAAAAGTTTTTCACATTTCTTATATTCATGGTATTCTTTTTTTCCAATGGGAATCACATGCCCACCATGGCTTATAGGCATGGCTTTTATGTGAATAAAAGCTTGTCCACACTGCTCTGATTTGTGGGGATTCTTTTCACTAGGAGAAGAAGTATGTGCCTGAAGTTCTAACAAAAGGTTCTCCACAGGCACTGCATTCAGTGGATTTTTCCAAAGTGCATTTTCTCTGGGAAACATCTGGAGTCAAAGTCAAAGGGTTTTTTTGTTTGTGGGTTTTGTTTTTTGGTTTTTGGTTTTTTTTGTTTTTGTTTTTGTTTTTGTTTTTCACACTGATTCAACTGGAAAATGTTCTTCTTCAGAAGAAGTTTCTTTAAGGGGTGGCAGAAAGTCTTTTCCATATGAATTACACACTGAAGTGTTCTCTGTATTTGAAGTACTAATGTGAGTCTGAGATCATGAATCTTCACTAAAAGTTTTTCCAATTTGAATAGAATCACCAAGCTCCCCTCCACTGTGTTCTCTTGCCAGTTGCATCATATTTGATATATGTGACCAAAATATATCATGCTGAAGTGCTGTCCTTTTTGTCTTAAGGTTCATTTCCTATCCTTGGAGAATTCCTTGCTCCATTACTGTCAGCTCTACTTTCTGCTCCAACCAAGAATCAGACTGAGTTTAAACATCTGACTTCCTACTGTGGCCAGGTTCTGGTAGTTCTCCAGCATCACTTCTCTGTATACAATTCTCTAAATTGGATCCAGTGAAGTTCATTCTTCCTGGGTAAAGTCCACAGCCACATCTTCGAAGGTCATTGTTTCTTCTCCTTGACTACAGTTTTGGTCACCAGAAGGCAGACTTTCACAGGACAAACTAGTAATGTCCACCTTTTTCATCTGATGGTAAAATATGTGACCAAATTCTTCTGTGACTCCAAGGACATGCAAGGGAAACTTATGTGTCAAGGGGGAAAATGAGATTCATTTCTCTTTAATCTGGATGACTTAGATTTCCTGGGACTTCCCTATTCCATTAAATTCCACCCACTGCTCACAATGAGGCAGGATGGCCAGGTTCATGGGGCGATGGGGCTCCAAGCCAAACTCCAATGGCCAGAAATCTTTTTTTTTTTTCAGAACCCGCCCAGCTGGCCTGCTACTGGCAAGGAAAAGTTATCCCATAACTCTTGTGCTACTATTGCAGCAACATGTACATTTTGCCTGTCAGTTTAGTACTGTAACATGCAGGATCCAGTACTCTGTAAGATTGTTATTCTACCACAACCTGAACATCACCTCTAACAATATGTACACTAGTCAGCTGAGAGAGGGTCTCCTGGTTAATTTGAGATAGAATATATATATATAATCCATCCAGAAAGAATGGTGTCTTAAACAATGGAGTCTTACCATCTACTTATTTATTGGTAACAGTCCATATTTTAGGTGCCTCTGGGGACTCTCTGATCAATAATTCAGAGTTCTATCTAGTGCTAGCACTGATATTTTCAGTTAATAACCCCTTTCTTCTAAGACCAGTTGTGGGCCCATGCAGGGTGCATCTGTTCAAACTCTTTCTTAAAACACATTACATATATTTAATTATCTTAGATTTTTAATTTTCATTGTGCCCCTCTCTCATTTCCACTATCCACTCTGACTGAAATTTTACTTGGATTGAAAAGCCATAGGTTTCCATACACCTGCAGTGAGAATTTTATGTGATGGGAGTGTGTTTTCGTTTTAATCCCAGGTGTGGGGTAGGAGGCTGCTTCACAGCAGGTGATTATGATTTGCCTTGTGCACTAACAGAGGCGTGATTTTTGCCAACTACAGATAATTAAATTCTGGGGATTCTGGAGAGGGTATAAAGGGGAGAGGGCCTGTGGTGTCTGCTGCTCCCCCTGCTGCTTCTGATTCCAGGTACTGCTGGTCCCTACCACTGCTGGTTCCTGCTGCTGAGCTTCCAGGGCCCTGAATTGCTGGATTTCTTCATATTCTGACAAGGAAGATTGGATTTGCTCCTAGGAACTCTTTCCCCCAATAGGCAGATAGGAGTCTAAAAGGTCTACACCTCCTTTTCTCTTTAACTTTTTTCTCTCCTATCTAGTGTTATGGGTTGGAAGGGATTAAGGTGGAATAAGACTTGAAAGTGTAGTAGATATAAGAACCCAATAAAATAAGCTAACAGCAAACCAACAGGAAGAACAACAATATCAACCAACCAGATCCCCAGGCACTAAACCACCAACCAAAGACTACACATGAAGGGACCCGTGACTCCAGCTGCATATGTAAAAAACACACAATATATACCTGTTATTTGAGTTAACCCTTCTGTCACCTCATTTCACCCTCTTATAACTAACTCCCTCATCATGTCTGAACCTTTTCAGTGTTTTCTCCATTTTAATTTTTCTATGATTTGTTATCTGCCCTCCCTTAAGGTATCTGCTCTGTGTGGCCCATTTCTAGTTTTCTGACTTCCACATGTATCCCAATTGCATATAAACAAAACATTCAAAACTAGGATCTGCAAATAAGAGAGAACATTCAGTGTTAGTCTTCCTGTGTCTAGCTGACCTCATTTGGTATGGCTGTTATCTATCTATCTATCTATCTATCTATCTATCTATCTATCTATCTATCTATCTATGAGTCTGTATGTTTGTTTGTATGACTGTGTGACTGTCTATCTGTCTATTGTCCATCCAGTAGTTTGCAAATGTTCCCTTTACAGCTGAATGGTCTTCCATAGCATATATGCACCACTCTTTTCCTTTTCATTTATCATGTGATGAACATTTTAGTTTATTCCATTTTCTAGATAGTATGAATTGAGTTGCAATAAACATGAACATACCTCTATAATAGGATGTAAAGTTCATTGAGTATATGCTCAGCATTCATATAGCTCAGTCTTATAATAGAGCTACGTCTATTTTACAGAAATCTCTGGACTGATTTTCATTGTGGCTGCAATAATTTATACTCTCATGAACACTGCATAAGACCTCTCCTTTCTCCACGCCCACTCCAGCCTCGTTTTCCTGACTCATTTTATACACCTCTCTTGGCCCTTGTTTTCTTCTTGTCACAAGCATTTTCCTTGAGGCCTCACTCCTCATCCACATGCAGAATCTGTTCAAATGGGTAAATGTAATGCTTCTGTGCTTTCTTCATCAGTTGAGTGTGTCTAGTGAACTGGGCTTTCTTTCTAGAAAAGTATCCATCTGCAGAAGCTTTCTAATGGGCAACTAGGATGGTTTTCTCTAATCTTTTTTTGTTTTTTCATACACATGAACATGTTGTATAAAATTTCTTCCAATCACAATCAGACCAAGTCATGATTTTGCTTTTTGACAGTTTATGCCTATACTATATATAAATAAAACATATCACAAACATTGTCAATCAAAAATTGTAAGCATAAAGAATATCTTAAACTAACTTTTTAAAGAGATTTTATGGTTCTAGTGAAAAAGAGAACGTTTAGGGAATTGAAGCAATTGTATCTAGTGAAAGAGAAAATTTAGGGAGTTAGAGCAATTCCTTAAGCATAAAGCTTTCATCAAATCTAGCTTTGTCGTTGTAGGTGAAGTCTAGAGTATATTGTAGAAACAGGTCACTTAACAGTGTTGATGACATTAGCTGTATAAATCACTGTATGTATGGTCTTACTATTAAAATTACATTCAATTAATCTTTAACAACAAGAACTTGATAGATATTTTTATACTTAGAAATGCTTAATTTTCCTTTAAATACAGATTACTTCCTCCAAAAAGAAAGCAGCTATGAAACTACATTAGAGCAGATAGAGATGGCAGAGAAATGGATAGAAGTCTGGGGAATTAATAGAATTAATTGCTGATAAAATAAACTGATTCTGAAATAAGAAATGTCATCTTTTAAAATTTAATCCTGATCACTTTAGCACCAGAAGACTTTGGCATATTATATCTTATGAGATAAATATAGAACCATTGTTAAAAGGAAAGAAGTCTTTAAAAACTGACAGAATGAGGTTGGTTTTAGAATATGACTGTGTTTAGTTTCTCTAATACATTATTAATATTTATATTTGTTTTCTAATGTATGTCTTAAATTCTGTTTCACTAACTTAAATAAAATAATAAATGTAAAATTTTATTTTATTAGCCAGAAAATAGTAGACATACAATGAAAATAGTAATGTTATGAGGGTTTTTTTTATAAAATGTATGTATGTTTTGAATATCTACCACAGTCATTGAGTACTGTTTAAAGTATTTTGGAGAATATTAGTGCTATTGCACACAGTTGTAGTTCCCCTAAAATAACTAAATTAAGAGAGAAAGAATAATATTAAACTGTGTGACAAAGATACAAGTTCCAAAGGGATTCAGAAAATTTAGCCAGCAATTAAAAAGCTAAAATAAAAATCATATGTTGAGCTCATCCTGGACCTTAAGCTGAACCACAGAGCAATTGTGATAAAAAAAAAAAAACTGCATGGCATTGGTACAGTGAAAGGCAAGTGGATCAATGGAATAGAATTGAGGACCCAGAAATGAACCCGCACACGTATGGTCACTTGATCTTTGACAAAGGAACTAAAAGTGGAAAAAAGACGACAGCATTTTTTAACAAATAGTGCTGGCTCAACTGGCAATTAGCATGTAGAAGAACGCAAATCAACCCATTCCTATCTCCTGTACAAAGTTCAAGTCCAAGTGGATCAAGGACCTCCACATAAAACCAGATACACTGAAACTAATAGAAAAGAAAGTGGGGAAGAGCCTCCAGCACATGGGCACAGGGGGCACATGAACAGAACATGAATAGCTTATGCTCTAAGATCAAGAATTGACAAATGGGACCTCATAAAGTTGCAAAGCTTCTGTAAGGCAAAAGACACTGTCAATAGGACAAAACAGAAACCAACAAATTGGGAAAAGATCTTTCCCAATCCTATATCTGATGAGGGCTAATATCCAATATATACAAAGAACTCAAGAAGTTAGAATCCAGAGAACCAAATAAGCCTATTAAAAATGGGGTACAGAGCTAAACAAAGAATTCTCAACTGAGGAATACCGAATGGCTGAGAAGCACCTAAAGAAATGTTCAACATCCTTAGTCATCAGGGAAATGCAAATCAAAACAACTCTGAGATTCCACCTCACACCAGTCAGATTGGCTAGGGTAAAAGACTCAGGTGACAGCAGATGCTGGAGAGGTTGTGGAGAAAGAAGAACACTCCTTCATTGCTGGTGGGATTGCAAGCTGAAACAACCACTCTGGAAATCAGTTTGTTGGTTCCTCCAGAAACTGGACATAGTAATACCAAAAGACCAGCTATACCACTCCTGGACATATACCCAGAAGATGTTCCAACATGTAATAAGGACACATGCTCCACTGTGTTTATAGCAGCCTTATTTATAATAGCCAGAAACTGGAAACAACCCAGATGTCACTCAACAGAGGAATGGATACTGAAAATGTGGTACATCTACACAATGGAGTACTACTCAGTTATTAAAAACAATAAATTTATGAAATTCTTAGGGAAATGGATGGATCTGGATAATATCATCCTGAGTGAGGTAACACAATCACAAAAGAACACACATGGTATGCATTCTCTGATAAATGGATCAGAAGATCAGAATACACAAAGTACAATCCACAAACCACAAGAAACTCAAGAAGAAGGAAGGCCAAAGTGTGGATATTTCTATCCTTCTTAAAAGGGGGAACAAAATACCCATGGAAGGTGTTGTAGAGACTAACTATGGAGCAGAGACTGAAGGAAGGACAATCCAGAAACTGCTCCAACCTGGGAATCCTTCCCATATTCAATCATCAAATCCAGACACTATTGTGAATGCCAGCAAGTGCTGGATGACAGGAGCCTGATATAGCTGTCTCCTGAGAGGCTCTGCCAGTACCTGACTAATACATAAGTAGAGGCTCACAGCCATCCATTGGACTGAGCACAGAGTCCCCAATGAAGGTGCTTAAGAAAGGACCCAAGGTACTGGAGGGTTTGCAGCCCCTTAGACGAACAACAATATGAACTAACTAGTACCCTCAGAGCTCCCATGGACTAAACCACCAACCAAATAGTACACATGGTGGGACTAATGTCTCCAGCAGCATATGTATAGCAGAAGATAGCCTACTTGGTTATCAATGGGAGGAGAGGCCCTTGGCCCTGTGAAGGTTCTGTGCCCCAGTGTAGGAGAATTCCCGGGCCAGGAAACAGAAGAAGGTGGATTGGGGAGTAGGGGAAGGGGGGAGGGAACAGGGTTTTCATTTTATTTTATCTTTTTTTATTTTTTTCAGAGGGGAAACTGGGAAAGGAAATAACATATGACTTGTAAATAAAGAAAATATCTAATAAAAAACTGTGGAGTTAAGATCAACTTAAATTTGTGCTGAATCCAAATCAGAAGTTTTTAATTTTAAATTCTCTAGTCTGTTCTTCATAATTTATTATCATTTTTATGCTAAGCCTATTTTACAAGTTGGCTAATATTAGTTGTGAACTTGACTACATCTGGAATGACCTACAATCCAGAAATGGAGGGCACCGATGACAGGTTATTTTTGCTTGAGTGAATCTACTTCTAATCCTGACCTTTAAGCTAGGAAGGCACACACTTTTGATCCAAATCTTGAAATGGGAAGTCACAACTTTAATCTGGGCCATACCTTCTACTAGAAGTCTAAAGACGAACATGTAAGAAGAAAATGTTTGCTCTTTGCTTACTTGCTCTCACCTTGATGCTGGCACATTCATTTTTTTCACTGCCTTTGGAACTTATTGTTTTGAGATCCCAGCATTTACTGAAACCATCTAAGATATTTAGCCTTGCGGACTGAACCATAACTGGATTCTTGAACTTTCTTTTCACAGCTAGTTATAGTTAGATTATTTAAACTGCAACCTCCGGTAGTCTAATAAACCACTTTTGCATTTTTATAGAGAGATTCATTCTAGAGGACCCTAATACATCAGTACTATAATTAACAGAGTTCACAGAACCATAGAACTCTTTAGATAACTTGGCTCCTGCAGAATTCTCCATATCACTTAACACATGCATTCTAGTGGGCAGAAAAGAAGTCCTGCTTAGTTCTAGCCCAATTCCCCTAAGCTGTAATGCTTTTATCAAGATGGTCTTGCCATCTACTTCTGCTAGTAAATCAAGAGGATTGGCAGTTGTTGGTGTTTGACCATCATCTCTGTTCCACACCTGTCAGTAAGACTTTCCTTTCATCATCTGTGGCTTCTAGGATTTGAATGCCTATGCAACTTTTAAAACATAGCTTGAATATTCTTATAGTGTAGGAGATTTTCAAATGTCTAATTTTTACAACAATATTTTCTCTCGTAAGCAATTGTTACTTTCATACCAATAGTTAACATGCCCTCATATAACACATGATGTCCTTGCTGAAGAAATATTTTCCTGGGCAAAATGTATGTT
The DNA here is from genome assembly GCA_019843815.1 of Montemys delectorum. Lineage (NCBI taxonomy): Eukaryota > Metazoa > Chordata > Mammalia > Rodentia > Muridae > Montemys > Montemys delectorum. Next base: position 38,476 of record JADRCD010207423.1, read on the forward strand.
CCAAAAATAACTGTGAAGAGATTTAGTAAGTGCCAACTGGAATGTGAATTTGTGCATCTATCATTGTGACTATTATCAATGTTTTTTAATGACCCTATTTGTCAACAACCTCATTCCATAAAGACAGTAAAACCTATTCAGGAAAATGTAATGTTCTCTTCAGGCCCAAGAGGAGTACTTCAAATGTCAACACTAACAGAAATAGGAAGCAGAAATGAGAGCTATTTTGTTGTTGTTGTTGTTGTTGTTGTTGTTGTTGTTGTTGCTCACACAACAGGCTTTCACCTTCATAGCAGTGCAGAACTCAAGTATTCATCCTTCTTACCTTTGTTTATTAAATATTTCCCAAACTTCAAAGAAAATATACAAAATTTGAAAAATATACTCTAAGACTAAACTAAAGCCATTCTTTTTTTTAATTTTTTATTTTTTTTTATTAGATGTTTTCTTTATTTACAATATCTCCTTTCCCTGGTTCCCCTCCAAAAGAAAAAAGAAAAAAAAAAAACCAAAACTCAAACAATCCCCTGTTCCCTCCCCCCTCCCCCTGCTCACCACCCCACCCTCTCCCACTTCCTGGCTCTGGCATTCCCCTACACTGGGCCATAGAACTGTCACAGGGCCAAGATCTTCTCATCCCATTGATGACCCAACTGACAGTACCCAACTAATACAGAAGTAGAGGCTCACAGTCATCCATTCAAAGTTAAAAATATAGGAAGGCAGACATTTGCCTTTTTGTTCCAAGTAGATATGGCTACCATGCTTTTGAATAGTATTCTAGTTTATTTCCTATTGCTGAAACAAGCAACATGACCAAAAGAACTTGTGGAGGAAAGTTATTTGGGCAGCACATGCCTATCAAAATCCATCATTAAGGGGAGTCAAGGCAGGAACTCAAACAGATCACTAACATAGAAAGTGACATAGAGACCACAGGAGAAATGTTTCTTAATGATTTATTCTTTATGGTTTGTTTAGCATATTCATTATTTATTATTGTTGTTGTTGTTGTTATTATTATTATTATTATTATTACTACTACTATTATTATTATTATTATTATTATTATTCAACCCAACACCACCTGCCCAGTGGTGCTACCACGTTTCATCTCTTCCAAGATAAGCATAGTTTGGGAGAAAACAAAAGAACAAACAAACAAAAAACCCTAACCAACAAAATTAGTCACTTTTCAACTTGACACAAAAATACATCACTATTAAACTGTAATGTTTTTCTTTCCTGTTTATCTCTAAGATCTCATGTTACTATCACAACATAAAATATAGCATGACTTTAAAATCCTAGTCTTTTAAAAGTTTAAAGATGCCTGGGAGAGACCAATTAGCTTCTCCCAACAGGCAGTAGCTTTTTGTAGTTCTTTGTCTTGAGATGGGATCCTGTGAAATGGCCACCTTTTACATTAACATGTAATGCTTATGTAACCAGCTCACAGTAGATTTCTGGGTAATATGACTTATATCCTTTTAAACCTCTGTAGAGGTATTCATTGAGGCATGGATCTTCGTGATCTCTAGATCATTGTGTCTAGCTGTGCTTTTCTGTGAGGTCTCCATTTGCTGTAAAGAACAGCCTTTTTTGATGATGGGTTGTAGCCACAGTTTTCTGTAGGTATAAGAATAAGAAGATATAGAATGCAGTAAGGAATTATGCTGCCCTAGTAAATTGGTGATAGTAGATTCTTTTCTAAGATGCATGACCTCATTAGCCTTGAGAAGCTGAGTGGGTTTCCAGCACTAGGCATCATTTCCCTCCTATTTAATGGCCCTTAAAGTCCAATCAGACAGTTGCTATTTGCCATCAACAATATGAATACCATTTATGGCACCTCTATGCTTGTATATCTTGGCATAGTTGTAATTACACTTGTTCATAGGTGTTGCACCGAGGTAGAACTGTTTAATTGTTCCCCCCTCTGAGCATCTTGTGTAGTATTTTCTGAAATCACAGAAGCAATTCAGAAGCCCTAGCTTGTATCAGGTTGACAAAAAATTAGCCAGCAAAAGTTATAAATTTCACTCATTTTTTTTAAAGTCATTAAAAATGTATTGTGTCACAGTGCCCTCATTGAAATGAAATAAAGTTATCTATCATTCTCTCAACACTGCTTTCACATCATCTAACTTAGCAAAGCAGCAAAGTGTATTGATGGGCGCTCCCAGCTAATTATAATTAGAAAGATTAAATCTTGAACCCATACGTCTGCAGCTAAACAAAGTCACTTTAACTCGAATTTTCCAGGATAATTGTTGCTTTGTGAAGAAGTCCTAATTTAAGGGTTGCTCCTCTACTCCAAGAATGAAGAAGAAGTCTATAATACTATTAAATGTTTTATGTCTATTGTTCCAATTAAACTTTTCCATTTATACATATTGCATCCTTAGATATTAAAAAGTACTATTTAAAATACAAAGGTTCATAATACTCTCAATAACTTACTTTTGACCCTCAATCTTGGAAGACCACAGAATTATTAGAAAAAAAAGAGTATAACTCTGCTTTATGTATTATATTTTTATAGGGTAAACGGAATACCAAAACGTGTATGTCAAACACGTCTAGGAAACTGAATCATATTCTAAATATCTCATTGCATAAATTAGTTCACTGTGGAATTACATCAGAGAAAGGTTAAAACTTTGTATTTGATATATACCCCAAATTAATATCTTTGTACTTCAGCTTTGCTCCAAGACAGGTTGAACACACTGCAATTTGAGGGATAAAAACCTGTCTTCTTACAATAGAGTGACATAAATACCAAGCTCCATGCTGCGTAATCAGGAGAAAATGCTGTGCGCAGTCTTCATGCAACTGCACCAAAACTCAGTGGGTATTTTTAGTCTCTGGAACTTTCAAAGAAATGGATGACATTAAGTGAACTTCAGCTGAAACTGGTAGTGGCCTATAGCTAAACATAGTTCTAACAAAATCCAGCACGAATGCAATCTTTAGAGAAAATATTGTGAATTCTTAGAAAACTCATCTTTATTCTAATAGTAGTTAAAAGGTATGTTTCTTTTCTAGAAATATCACGTTCAGGAATCAGATTGTTACCCATTCTACATTACATTACATATGGCTAAGTGTTCAGTTTCTTTTATGCATAATTTCCTCTTTGAGAATCATGCAGATTAGGGGAGAGAAAAGGGAAAGCAAGGGGAGAATGAGCGATAAGAAGGCAGAGGTTAAAGGAGGACGGGAGACTGCAGGGAAGGAGACACAGGGACTAGTGGCAGCCTGGCAGGGGCTAAGGCTTCTTCCAGCCTCAGCAGTTCATGAAAGTCTGTGTGTAGCAAAGCTGGAACCAAGTGTCCCTTCTCCCTCGAATTCTCTTCACACTCTGAGGCTCCTAACAGCAAACCTTCTGGAAGGTAGGCCGACTCAGATTTCACTCTCAGATGTTCCTGCAAGGCATTCTCCACATTTAATTAGACCTTCCTACTCATGAAGCTAGGTATGAAGGACTTGAAAATGCCACCCAAGAGAAGAAAACACTTTGAAGTTCACCTTGGAATTTGTCTGATGTCATCATTTGAAGGCAGGGCCCACATCTTAAATCTCTCTTCAAAGCCCACCCTCTCTTCTACTCTAAATACTATCACCTCAGCCTGAAAGAGCTTATTATAATTTTCTGCTCCCACAAACAATCTATTATTGTCTTTTGTAATAACAATGTCTATTCCTATGAAATGATATTTGTATTTATTCCTGGGATTTTTAGCATCCTAGCCTTTTAGCATTAAGACGGGATTTGAAAATCTGATTATTTTGTACCCACTACTCTTGTAAATTTAGTAAATCACATAGCCCGTTTGTTAACTGAACTCAGGCTTTTTTTTTTTTTTTTTTTTTTTTTGTCTGTGTGATGGAGATGGTAATGTCTGCCTTGCCTGTTAGGCATACAAGATGGGTATACATAAAAAGCCTTGTATCAGGGCATCCAGAAAGCAGAAAGAACTAAATGAAACTCAGTTACTGCTGTTATAACTACTATATCATCAACATAATTATTACTATTTCTCTGATGGAACATATATTATCTTTTAAAATTATTTTCATTAATTTAATGGAACTAAAATAATCACAAGTTGTAAGTGTCACACTGGATCCTTTGTACTTCAACCATCACCACACATACAAGACCATAAGGATCAGAAATGCTCAGAAAATATTTTGGATAAGAGAACTTTCTATTTGATATTGTTTCCAGTGTTAATTTTTACATTGTTCTCTACCACAAATTGTGTGCATGCTCGTAGGGAACAGGAACTCCATCCTTCTGCTCAACTAGCACAAGATGTGGCATATGTTAGATAGTAAATATTATTGAATGGGTTAAGTGAATTAATAAAACCAGAACATATGTAACATACACACAAACAATCAACCTCCTTTACCAGCAAAATCAATTTGTTGCATGCATTCCTGTGAGAAAGGAAGCACTCAAATGCCTGGAAGAATGAAAGTACTTACTAACACACATTGGTGTTAAATGTTCTATATATTAAGCTCTATAAATGGGCAGAAGGCCAGGAAAACATAAAATTAAACTTAATGTCACACACACACACACACACACACACACACACACACACACACATATATATATACATATACATAATCACTCAATTTCAAGTGAGACTGAGACCATAACACAAAACTACATTTGAGCAGAAGTGACATCACCATGGAATAGAGTTATGAATGGCCTCAAATAACATGTGAGAGCACTCCTTCAAGAAACCCCTTTCCTAGAAAGAAACAGCCATGAAGCTAATGGAGAACAAGTTCTTTGAGTTTTTCACAGCATGGCTGCTAATCTATTTCTTTGGAGTAATAGCCCATATCTCTAAGATTTTTGAAGTAATACAGCTATAAGGAAAAGATTGATATCCTCATTCTGGTTTTTTTTTTTTTCTAAAATGGAAAGTGGGCTCCATGGTAGCAATCACCAGCCCCTGACTTCCCTTTGGAGAATTCCCAATCCAAAGGCTAATGGTTCTCTCAAGCAGAAAATATCTTTCTCCCATGCTATATCTTTCTCTTTTACTTCAGCTACAAATTTTTGAGTAAAATGTTGCACAACTGAGCATGAAAGAGAAGCAGGGAGAAGACTGTGTGTGGCCAGTTTCAGAGCAGTGTTAGATCATTGTTTTCTACACAGTTAATCGTTACCTTCTAGGGTGAAGCTGTGGTCTCTGTCTTAGGAGTATACTACTTGAGATAATATTTGAAATTATTAAATTTGTCATAAAAATACATTGTGGTGAAGGCATGATGGCAAAGACATTTCAATTTATTGTATTTTCTCTTTTCATAGACTAGCAGTAAACAAAGTAATCTCCCAACTTGCTAATTAACTTGAGTAGATAGAAATATTTCACTCTTAGAGGGAAGGAATGAATTTAAGATAGGAGCATGAACTCTGCCAGTAACATACAATGGGACAGAAAAACAAAACAAAACAAAAAACAAAAAACAAAAAATAAAAAACAAACCAAAAAACCAAAAGCAGATGCACATTGATTGGGAAGGCATGGCGGCCTTCTCAGGGAAAACCAGAAGGAATTATTTGGTTGTAAATTGTACTGTCATAAGTTTCATGGCTGCATCTAATTATCTATTCTCCTCATTTATCTTCCCTCTCTCTATGTTAGCCCACATAGCCCTCTCTTTTTAACATCAGGCCTGGCCATGTGACTATTGGGGGAGAGAGGTAAACACAGAAAAGGAAGTCACGGCTACAACATCAGCCCATTACATTGTCATTGTATTCCAGTTCCATGAGCACCTGTAGGCCTGCTGTCTGACCTTGATCCTGATATAACAAGGAAAGCACACTACAATCAGCCAAAATTACTCTATGTTTGAGACACTGAGATTTGAGAATACTTTGTTCAAAAAAAGACTTATTATAAACTAATTAAAATGTCCCCCATTTTATAATGATTCAATTGACAAAATTTCATTTTGGTATAAAAGTTCTAGTAGTATAGGGGTTCTTTCACTACTGATATATCATACATGTCATTCTATTACTCTGTTATGATAGGCATCATCAGATATGACTTTCAAACAGCCTTGTATTCCAAAGGATAAACAAACCATATCCTATAGTGCATTGTATCTGAGTAAACTATCTAGTAGTGTTTATGCTTTAAAAGCATTTTTAATTTATAATACTTTCAACCATTTCTGACATGTGTGTATCAGGGGCAGAGGAAAGTTATATGTGTGTATGTGTAGTGTTTGCATGTGTGTGCATGAACATGCCAAAAGAGAAGGCCAGGCAAAGACTCCTAGCATCCTTCTCTAACACTCTCTGCACCATTCCCTTGAGATGGGGTCTCTCACTGGCCCTGTATCTCCCTATTGTGACCACTTCAACTGGTCAGCCAGCCAGAGTAATTCTCCTTTCTCTACCTTCCACAACAATGTGCTTAGTTAGCCATATGAATACTGGATTTTTGAGGATACTGGGGATCCAAACTCAGGTCATCAGGCCTGCACAGCAAGCACTCTTACTCACTGAGCTATTTCCTGAACCCCAGAAGATTTTCAACTGCTGAATGGTTTATCTATCCAAAACACTATCAAAAAGTCAAGGAGCATCTGCATTCACATGTTCCTGGGTCAAAAATCCCATAACTGTTCATTTTTTCTGGCTTCTCCACTATCTTTTAAGTCCCTCCTCTGTTTATTCTTTAAAGTCAAAAATCAGGTTATGGAGTCAAAGCATGGACCCTGGCTGGTTTGTTTTGTTTTGTTTTGTTTTATCTTCCTGCCATCTATCTTAAACTGTCATGTTGACTTCATTATAGCTCATCCATTTCCCTAAGGTTTTTAACTTCTTTGCTTGGTTTGCATCAAGTGTTATCTATACATTTTCTCAACTACCATTTACCCACAGGGTTCATTCCAACCTATTTGTTAAACCCAATATTTTCTTCTCTTCCTCTCTTAGCTTCTCCCTGATCCACCAAAGTAATTATTTTCTTCCTGTTTCTTGTCATCAGTGTATTATAGCAAACTTCATTGCAATTAATTTGTGACATTTCTGGTCCTGGGAATTAATTGAAAGAAAGCTACAATGTTTGAAGTATATTTAGACTTGCAGCA